>OY776279.1:69755501-69933001 GCA_963675445.1 Linnaemya vulpina | reverse complement strand
CTCAAGGAAGGATATGTAGAATGTATGTCTCATCTTTTATACGAAAGAGGTGAGTTCTTCCATAAAGCACTCCTCAACCGTTAAAAAAAGTATCACAATTAAATCAAACAAATTGCTAAACAGATTCTTAATGAGATCTGAGGCAAGAAAGAAAGTCTTCCGAGTTTTTACCCTTGACGTGTATAACATATTTCTTGTCACACACATCCACATGTATTTACATATAATTGCATACACCGAAAGTATCCAGAACTTGAGTAAAAACCACCAAATGACTGTCTGATGGCCTTATAATGATGCACAATGTCCTTGTAATCAATATAAAAAATAACAGCGAAATAAAAGTTTTAATTAAAATTTATTTAGTGTCAAAAAAGTTTCCAGCTCCTTTCATGCAACGTTTAATTGCACAAAGCAAAACCGAAGTTTTCTGTTAAAAAAAAAAAAAAAAAAAAAAAAAAAAACTTTCTTGAACTAAAAGTTTTCCCCAGTCAATTACTAGAGTACATATTGTTAATGTATGTGTGTGTGCTTGTAAAATTCCCCGATCAGTTGCAAATCATTTATAAAAATTAGAAAAAGAATTGCAAAAATCACAAAACTTTTACAGTATAAACTTGACATTGAGCAAAATCAATATTCAATTCAAACCACATCTCATGCGTTGCTTTAGTTCAATCTACAAACTTTCATTCACAAATACACACGTACACACACACGCCTGCAAGTATAAAATACTCATACTTGCACTCTATAAAAATATTCCTTAAAAACGAGGAAAACTTTTTTCTTTCATATTCATTAAAAACTTGCACCAACACATTCATTCGCTCAGCTCAGTGATGCATTTTGAGTTGTGCAGTGCTGGGACGAATACGAAAATTTTGAAATGGCCGAATATTCGGCAATTCGAATGCGAATATTCGCTCTAATAAGTAATTAAATTTTATCTATCATTTCATTTTTTGAAATACAAACGAATTTTATTCAAGACTTTATTTGAGCTTAAAGAAATTTAACCAACTGTCTCGATATTCCTGCGTCTAAATTCATTAAGTAAACGCCTTAAGCATTAAACACAATAACGACAGCAGGCTACACGAACACCGACTACAAAAGCCGTTGGCTACAATCGTCGCCTCGTAGTCCGCTACTTAATTCAGCATTAAACACAATAACGACAGCAGGCTACACGACCATGGTCGTCTTGTAGCCAGTTACTTAATTATTTTTAGAATGGCACCACCAAATCAATAAACATGTGTTGTTGTTTGTCGTAGAATTCTCTTTATACGCCAGTGGAGCCACTTTCATATAATCTTAAATAGTGTTATTCCAATAAAATATATTTAAAGTCCACAATATATGTCAAGAAATCATTTCATTAGTTTGAAACTTTACAAAAATTGAATTTATTTACATTATGCTGGCAACACTGCATCTACTCATTGTCGCTCACCAAAATAGAAATTAATTTAATTTGGCTACAACCACAAAAATAGCATGGACAACAACCCGTAGCCGTGTTGTCTGCAGTAGTAAAAATATTCATTCCCATATACCCACATGTATTCTATTTTTGAAAAGTTGTAGTTTGTAGTCTGCTGTCGCTATTGTGTTTAATGCTTTATTCATAGAAATTTGCAATAGATTTATTAAGCAAAATTCCCTAAATTTCTATTAATTTTATTATTATTGGCTTAAAGATTGTTTTGTAAACCATTTATAATATCAAGAACTTTAAAGTCGGTCCGACCACATTTTAAAGGTGGTATAAGCTCATATTATTTTTTTAGAAGAAATCAACATCACTTTGTGAAAAATATTTGTTTAACACAAACATTTATTCGGTAAAAATGTTTAAAGTAAACAGACCCGTACTTAAACCTCACATTAAGTGATTCTCTTTTATATAAAGCAGGGGCAAATTTGAGGTTAGAAAGTAAATTGGCTGCCAAATAACAAAATGTCCAGAATTTAATTGTAGTTTTTTAATAAATATTTAGTAAAAAGTTGGTAAATTTAAACCCTGTAATCTTACAATCTTGAACAAAGAATTTTATTTGTGAAAATTTAGTTAAAAAACTGAACAAAAATTAAGCAAAACGCTCTGGTCTGGCTGTACTTAAAAAATAACTGCCAAGTTGATGTTGCCTTGATCTTGATCATCACAGAGCTGCTTTGTTTTGTAGTCCCAGAAAAATACAAATTTGTTTAATTCAACTACGCGACAAAAGCAGCGCGGACGACAACCTGCATTGTTTGTCTAATAGCGTTTCCACACTGAAAACTAAAACCTGATTTCTGCATTAAAAAAAGAAACACGTGATTTTGCGATCACACTGCAGTTATAATAAATTCAGGCCTTAACAGTCAGTTAGTCAAATAAAATTAATCGAAATCAATTGCAACTCTCATAGAAATATGTTGTATTATTTTCTTTATATTTGATAATACTTAAGGCACAAACTGTACTGCAGCTGTTTTTTTTATAAGAAGTTAAAAAAAGAATTATATTGCAGTTTAATAAAGGAAATGTTACATATTTTTACAAATTAATATTTTAAAATTATAGAAATACTCATACAGAGCGAGTAACTCCTTCAATATCTCATCATTTTATATAAAATCATGTAAATTTCGAGAGAAAAAATTCAGGTGTGGTGGATTCTTCTGTGCATTCCTGAAACGTTAACAGATGTTTCCCATATAGAACTTGGCAGCACTCAACTTAGCACTGACAAAAATAAGTTTGCATGTCATAAAACGTACTTAAAATCAATTCAAAAATGTTCTTAAGTTGGTGTTAACGATATGATTTTGTGTGCTAAAACCAGGTTTTAACAGTGGGTTCTAACAGTGGATTTTAACGTTAAAACCAGAATTTGTTAAAACCATATCAGGGTGTTTTCTATATAACACAACACTTATAACACAACACTTACAACACAAACTTCCCATGGGAAATTTGTATTAAAATATTTTAATATTTAATGAGCCCTCAAGTGCTTTAAAGCCCAAAGTGTTTGGTAACTGCCTGAACTCTTGTTTAAGATTAATTTCTGAATACGGCCGTAAGTAAACAATTTGTTTTTATTCTCTTAGAAATAATCGTAGGTTGGCTGCAGTTGCTGCGCCAACGATCATTTTCAATACTCTTAATCTAATTTGTTTTGGTTCTCTTAAAAACAAAACAAGAAGTCAATATCAGACAATAGATAATTGTTTAGGAACAGAAAGAAATGTGGGACAGGCAAATTGCGAGAATCGAAATCGCAGAGTAGCGCAAAAGGTTTCGAAAGATTCATATAACAACTGGAATAATGAATGACATGGGGTAGAACTTCAATCAATACACTGGAGATGACACTTTAGCTTAAGACACACAAAAAAAAAACAGTTTTTTTATTTAATTAAAATGTGTAACACTGTATGTATGTATGCGTGTATGTGTTGTTTATACACTAACACTAATTCAGATAATTATATTCTTGTCATTCTAGAGTTGTGTGATGCAGCTTTAAAAATTCAAGCCACTTTCCGTGGCCATTTGACACGCAAACTGGTGACCAAAGAAACGCCCGAAGATGTTGACATACAGGAAATCACTAAAAAAGTGGCCGAAGAATTGGACATTGATTTGAGTGATCCGGAGCTAAATAAAGCAGCTACAAAAATACAGGCCTCTTTCCGAGGCCATAAAACCCGCAAAGATCAGCAACCAGTTGAATAAAAAGAAACAACTTTCGGATAACTGATGAACAACAACAAGAAGCAAACAACACAAATATTTAATATATTTTTTCTTAAATTTTATTTATTTGGTATTAAGGAATGATAAACTTTTAAAAAATTAGCAATTTCTTAAAATAAAAACATACATATTGAAACCAAATAATAACAATGAAACTTTAATATTAAGATTTAAATCATAAAAACCACTAGAGGAGAAAAAAAAAGGTATACAAGTCCATTATGAAGGAAAAAAGTTAAGTGAGAATAAAAATTTGAAATTTAAAAAACAATTGTCAAAGTTGCATTGTATTTAAAATAAAAAAAAAACACACAAATATTAAAATTGTTATTTTTAAGTTTCTTAAAATAATTTCTTTTTTCAAGCAAAAATTATTAAGTTTTTATGTTGGCTTTTATAGGAGTTTAAATATTCAACTCTCATGTTAGATTCAAAACAGCTTTAAATATTAACAAAGAAACAACTTAATAAAATCAATAATAATTTATTCAATTCATTAAAGAAAACAAATAAATAATATTTATCAAAATAAGAGCTTCGGTAATAAAAAAAAATTAATTTACTAACAGCTAAAGCATTCCAATGTGAGACAGTTTCAAAACAATTATTAACTAAAAAATAAATGTACGAGTAACGTTTAAAAGCGACTATTAAAAGAGGCGGTTAATATGGAAAGTGGCCTACAACAGCTGCAGCAAAAGCAGCAGCTACAATTTTTAATAAATTTTATTCAATATATTGTAATTTGGACATCAATATACTGCATATAATTTATACAAAATAAAATAGTATTTTAAAAAATGTTTTTAGGCTACTTTTTTTTAAGAAAAAAGCTCACATGAAACACTTACTTGTAAATGTAACAAAACTAAATTTGCCAAACTTTGACTATAACAAAATGATGTACCATATCTTTGATTTATTTCAATTACATATATTATTTATCATCTTCTTACACTAAATCTATGACTATGCACTTTTGAATTAAAATTAAATTTGACAAACGAATTAAAAATTCAACTTAAAACTAGCATTTCAATACCCTTTGAAAAAATGCACTTAAAAACCATTAATAAAAAACAATTTAAATTACTTAAAAACTAAACGAAACTTTATTTTTTAAGCAACCGGTCTTGGAAAAGAACTCTATTATATATTAGCAGACAAGTAATGCAACAAACAAAAATAAATAAATAATAATAATGAAAAAAAAAAACATATAAGAAAAAACTAAACTACAGAAAAACTGCATCATACTGTTGAATTCAGCACTTCAGTTTAGAAGAATTGTTAATTAATAAAAATAAATGCAATAAAAAGTAAAACAACAACAACCACAAAACCAAAACTTTTAAAGTGTAACAAGGAAAGTCTATTTGATACCATAAAAATCTCTTCGTAGGGTTTAAAATATTCTTGCATTACTTGCAAGCTTTTTTTTCCTAAATTTCCTTGCATTTATTTCTATCAAATAGATATTCCTGGTTAAGCCTTTCCAAATAAAACTAATTTCTGCAACATTGTTTTATCTTTATTATTAATTTCTTTTATATGTGTGTGCGTGTGTGTATTTAGTAAGTATGTGCATTTCAAAACTAATTTATACCTTTTGCTTCTACAATTAAAGCAAAAAACAAAACCCATTTACGATTCTAAAACTCGTTTATTAATTTAAAATATCATCTGGCAACGATGTGTATTTTTTACCTTTATTTTATAATCTTTTGTTGTTGCTTTTGTTATCCCTTTCTTTAAAACAAAACTATTCAATAAACAATTCACTCCCCTTTTCAATACAATAGTTTTATTTTATCCACGTTAATTCTACTCTGCCGGAATCGCCGATTTAAAAATCTCCTACTATTTTGTTTCAATGTTGCGATACAAGCTTATTTTTTATATTTATTTGTTACTAAAAACTTCCCGAATAATAATCGCAAAACAGCTCTGAGTGAGTCAACCTTGCAACTATTTTGCGGGTGCAACCTGAATAGAACTTCAATTGTTGTTCTTCCTAATTGGCTTATTGCGAGAAATAATGAGTCAAAATAAACCAGAAAGTTTCAAAACTTTGAAGATCTCTTTGCTGAAATAAAACATTTTTAATAATGTTTTAACTTCCGAATTAAGAAACTGTTAGTTTCAAATGAGATACTAAAAACCATTTCAATCTTAGAAAATTTACGGATATATTTTCCAAATCAAAACAAACTTTCTATCGAAATTTATTTGTGCAATAGGCCTTTAGAGAAAATATTTCATCAAACCTCGATTTGTCAGACATTTGTGTTTCAAATTATTTTCATTATAAATATTGTATGTATTTTTATTTTATATATATAACTTTTATTAAATCTTATCTAACCTTATTAGTTTATTTTGCTAATTATTAATGACAAGGTCGTTTTATAATTAATTTTATTCATGTATGTATGTATATCCAAAGCATTTTTGTTTTAATTTACGTCTATATATAGACAATTTGATATAAATATTTTTTTATTTTCATCCAACTATACAACATATTGATAAAATTGAAAATACGATTGAAACGTATTACATTCAAAATTTTTCATACACATTTTTTGTTGAATAGATTTCAAATATATATATTTTTTCATGAATAAGGGGAATAATTTGTATGTATAAAATACCTGTGAACTTAATAAAACCCAAAAATAAATATTTAAAATCTAAATCATGAAAAAGTTTTCAAATTTCTATTTCAACTTTATTACATAAGCAGTTTTTAAACATAAATTGTTCTTTATTATCTAAGGCCGTTAAAATTTACTGACTATGACCTCTTTCTTTGACTATTTTCCAAAATTCTCACGAAATTCATTATGCTTTCACGAACTTCCCTGGCAGCCTCGGTTCTATCCATTAAAATCTTTCACAGGAAAAATGTGTACTTAATTATTTTAGTAACAGTTATTAAAGCTAAAGCAAAAAGAAACAGTAAAAAAAAAACATTTAAACAAAATAAAAACTAATTATTATTATCAAACTTAAATTATTAATTTAATTGGACAAAACTAAAAGGAAATAATCCAACCATACTTTTTGAGTAAATAAAATTAATTAATAAAGAAAACTTTTCCCAAAAACTAGTGCTACATAATTGTTTTTAATTATTATACCATGCGACAATCGTAAACTTTACGAACATTAATTTCTGATCAACGTTTGGAGTTTTATCTGTGTGCTCCCAAATTGGATATATGTAAATATTTCGACACAGTACCCAGATTATTTTGGAAATTAGACATTGTAAATCTAAGTATTTATTCCCAAAGCGAATTAATAGAAATTCGTTAATCATGATTATTCTAATTTACATATTAAATTTCCAAGTTGAAAATTGTTAGCCGAGTGCGACGTCGATATCTTCATTCATAACATGGGGAATATTTGTATATGTTTCAATAAAATTTACTATATGTGCCACGATGCCACTACATATTCTTCTGTCGCATATTTACATTAAAAAAAAATTATTAATAAAAATACATTTGTATTTAATTTTTATTTGTTATTAACCAAATTTTAAACTACACATATTACAATCTTAATTTTAACCAAGTTAGAGTTTGAGTCACAGTTTGACTCAATTAGCGCGCATCGAACACCACCACTGCAATGGAAAGAGAAAAGTTTTAATAAAAAGCATTTAAAAAAGTAATTAAATTTCAAATGAACAAAATTTTCCAACAAAATGTAAAACACGTCGTATAGTTAATTATTTTATTTTTTTATCTTAAACTAATACTTACATCTCTTGGTACGTTTTTTGTACATAATACGATATCCACATTCACGACAACGTATGGGATCACGGGGACGCATTTCGTTTTCATGATGACACTCTGAAAAGGATATAAATTTATTAGGCTATTGGTGTTAAGATTAAATTCATGCCAAAAGACACTTAATAAGACATGGGACAATATTATAGGAAGCGAGAGTAAAATATTATTAATTTCAATTGGCGTTGGCAGATTGCTGTTAGGAATAGAAAGAGAAATGGTTTTACCTACAAGAGCCGAAGAACAACGAACCATCAGTGATATTATAATTTACTCAGCCAGATATAATTTGAATTTTTCACTTGAAAAAGGAAATTATGCATGGAAACCAAAAGATAACTACGTTGCCTGCTTTTTAAAAGCAATTGTAGAATTAAAATAAGACTCATAATTGAGGCACATACATATATTATTTACACAAGTATGTAACACGTTTGTATAGTGGTGGAACCCTATGAACTCGTTTACTTATGTTTATGTACAGGCTTTACGGGACACTGTTTTCAGAGAATTGTTTGATATTAGCCGCCTCAAGCTACATTCCCAAGAACTAGTGATATACCCTTTTAGAATTTCGTTTACACTGAACTCTTACAGATCAAGGCAGAACACGTTTTAGAATTGACTTCCACACCTGCTCATCTTGCACAGCTACGAATGCAGTTTTCTCGTTTACATTATCACTTACCCCCGCATATATAAGTCATGGCCGTTTTCAACACCGTATCTTTGGAGCTTGTTTCTGACATATTACTTATTTTTTATATACAGACTGCTATAATATTTAAATTATATTAAATTAATAAACTTCCTCAATCTTAAGCACGAACACAAAGGATTTATTTTGACAGTTCACAGCATGTACAACACCAGCAGTGTTGTAAAGTGCAAGAATTAAATTAATAAGTTTTCTTTCCCAACACTATCTGGTTTACACAGAATTTTTGTAACAGAACAGAAGTGTTTTTAGCCCAGTTAAGACGTGAAGTCAAATATCATGTATAATAAAGTTTTTTTCATTTAAATTAAAGTTCTTGCTGCATATTTAGCAAATAATAGCTTGGTTAATTTGAGTTGCTATTAGTTAATAAAGAAAAATGTTAATTTTGCGCTAAACGGTGATATATAGTAAAACTCAATGGACACACAATTGTAAGTGCATAAGTAAATGTGTGTGTGGTAAAATCTTAGCACATCAAATAACAATTGGCGGGAATTAGCAGAGTTGCTCAATAAATATACAATAGTAAGTACATGCGTACGAATGTATGTGCAATAAAATCTTAATACATCAAATAAAAATTGGCGGGAATTAGCATAGTTGCTTTGACAGTGCTCATCCGCTGACAGTAGGAATTAGTCAGCAATTTGCATTCAATGTGAAAGTATAATAAATATATTAAATCTTATAAAAAAGGTGCTTAAATGTGTAATAAAGTATATAAAAACCTATTGTGTCTACAAAATAACTACAAGAGCCACTAAACCACATGGAAACCGGCCTTTACATACTCGGAAAGTCACTGTTTTTTCACGCTAAGAAAAGTATGTAGTTAAGGTATATTATATAAGCATACATTTAGTATCTTTTTCATCAATTTATATTCGGTATATTGTTATAAGCCCCAGTCCGCAATCTATCCTCTATCCCCAACTAGCTTGTTACCTGGCGTCTGGTCGAGTATTGTCATGCAATTCTTAAGAAATAGTTACAAATATGCCTTTTGTGGCCTCATTAAACTTGATTTCTTTTAAAGGAGGAAAATTATGCACTATACACATACTTCCATGTGACAATGTGGATGAATTTTGAAAGTCTTTCAAAGAGATATGTCTCAAGTTGATATCATAGAACCACTGACAATGAGCGAGAATTTGTTGCACATTTTGGTGCAGACTGCTTAAAGTAGGTTAAACAAAACTGGGAACCTTAAGAAAGCATCATTAATAAAACTTTCAGGCGTTTGTAGTACTGGGATGGAAATTCGAACAACATATTATTGCAATATTCCTTATATTGTTAAAGTCTGTCTGCTCATAAAAAATTTATTTACTTCTTATCTAATCATCAATACAGCTTAGAATTGACATGTCTAGAATCAATCATAGATCGTTAGACACCATCAGGTGGATATCTCATTTGTAGCTTTCCAATATGTTTCATTCTTCTGTTGTAGGCAAAAAATTGTGGAAATTTTTATATTTTCATATGAAATATCAAATCGATGTTTGTTTAGAAATTGTATGTGACTGATATCCCACAGTCAATATCAAATCAAAGTATTTCCATTCATATAAAAAATCCTGTTTGCTTCTTACAAGCTTCCAAATGGGTAAATAAATTTATAGATTTACACATTTATTGTCGCCATATGAGAGATTATCATTCCTGTCAGTTTCGGCGCAACGATCAGAGTTAGCTTAAGTCTCCCATTTTCAATTAATGGATTTGTGTATAACCAACTTATATTATTAAACCTGGAAGTTCTTGGTAGATTTGCTCTAAAAGTTTCATTCCACGTTATATATACATGTATATGTGCCATTTGATAGAACTACAACGAACTAAGCCTCCTAGCCCTTTGAGAACTGTGAGTGTATCTAATTCCATTTACAAATAATTTTCTGCCGTATTTTTGTTTAACTTCTATTTTAAATATGGATAAATATCAAATTAAATACAAATTCGGGTTGACAGTTGACTGGTAGTGTAGAGTGTTGTAAAGTACGAAAATAAACTAAGAAGAAGCATTCTTGTGGAACATTTAATTTAGGTTATACAGTACTTTTTGGTAGTAACGGCGCGGTTCTGTGGAGAATGGTTGTGTTCTAGGATTAAATAGAAATAAATTTAGTAAAAAATAATTCCGCAAGTGTTTGGCTGTGTTATTTCATAGCAAAGTGTTAAATATATGATGCATAAAGCAGAAGAAATAAAAATCATAATAAGGCCTGTTTATAAGTAAAAGATGAAATGTGTGTGTGCGTGAAAATATATATGATGAAGTAAAATAGCGCCAGTGCGCAGAACAGCTGATTGCAATTTTATTCCATTATCACAAAATTATTTGCAATAATTCTACGGTGTTTGAGATTGTAAAATAATAATTTAACAAGAAATAGTGTTTTTAATATATATTAAAAAAAATACAAACCAAATGCATCCACGTAATATATTCCGTAAGCCTCCCGACTATACGGAATTGGCCATCAAGTACCCAAAATTTCGCCTGTGCTGTGAACTGGTAAGTGAAAACATTGTTAAACAAATACTTGCTCTTAATTTTAAAGCATTCAACTATTACCTCTTTATTTATAACATTGAAACCACGAAAGCAACTTAATGGCAAATGCTCTATTAATTACAAAAATATAGATTCGTTGATAGTATTAACACAAACTTTGCTAATGGAATATTTTCAATTGCGAGTTTTGTTTGCCCCTGGCAGCTTAATTCCTGCTTTG
Source organism: Linnaemya vulpina (assembly GCA_963675445.1). Classification (NCBI taxonomy): domain Eukaryota; kingdom Metazoa; phylum Arthropoda; class Insecta; order Diptera; family Tachinidae; genus Linnaemya; species Linnaemya vulpina. The sequence continues at coordinate 69,921,973 of OY776279.1, read as the reverse complement.
CCCTTACGTTTAAACTATATACTGTGGATTGAGGATTTAATAAAGGAGGATCCTTCAGAATATATTGTACGCGGCATAGATATCGGTTGTGGCTCTTCATGCATCTATAGTCTGTTGGGGGCCAAAAAGAATAATTGGCGAATGATGGCCATAGAATTGAATGACATTAATTTAGAATATGCACATACAAATATAGAAAATAATAAGTTGAACAAATTAATAACGTTATACAAGCAACATAAAAACGCAGAAATATTCGCGGATTATTTTAGAAGCTCAGGGGAATATGATTGCGACTCGACAATGTACGATTTTTGTATGTGTAATCCTCCCTTCTTTGATTCTAACAGTGACCAACAAATGAAAAGACGTGAAAATGGCAAAAGGCCACCTCCTCACAACTGCCCCACTGGCCATAAAGACGAATTATGTTGCGACGGAGGTGAAGTCAAGTTTGTCGAACAAATTATCGACGAAAGCTTGCTATTTAAACACCACATAAGGTACATACATATGAATTTGCATACATACATACATACATGCATGCGGATGTATATACATATGTATGGCTGTATTATCTTGACTTGGAAAACTTTCTTATACATAAATTTTTCTTTCAAAAATTAAAGGATATTTACAACCATGTTAGGTATTAAATGCAGCCTACCAAAAGTTTTAAATATTCTTAAATCAAAGAATATTGAAAATTTTTGCACTACAGAGTTTCATCAAGGCAAAACCACAAGATGGGGTGTCGCTTGGACATTTGATCCACTTTGGGACTTAAAATCATTCCAATAAATTAAATACTTTTAAAAATTTCTGTAAGAATTGCACAGTTATATGTATGTATGTGTAACTCGAATGTCTTATGTTGAACATTTCAAATTGAATAGAAGCAAAATTAAACCAAATATCAAAAATAAATTCTGTTAAAATAACCTTTTGTATTGAATGTATTTTAAAAAGCAATTCTATAAGAAATGTGCCTCGAAATGTTGAATTTTTAATTAAACCTAAGAATAAAATGTATGATATATTAAAATAACTTCTCTTATTGAATGTATTTTCAAATATTTTTTTTTAAGAATGGGTTTAAAAAAATTGTATCGTTTAAAGTTGTTAAAACAAATTAGCGTTTAAATGGCTATATAATCAGTGAAAAAATGGCTGTTGAATATGAAGATATACGCAAAAGTATGATCTGGTGTTACATTACCAAAAAAACGGAAGTAGGCTTTGATTTGAATAAGAAAATTGTATACATCTCCGAATTTGGCACTTATTTTTATCCAAAAGTTTTATTAGGATTTAGACTAAAAGGCCTTAAATCACTGCATATGTGTGTCGTGTTTTTCTTTCTAAAAGGAGACATAAGCTTGTCAATCATCATAAAATTGCCCAAAATTGTTGATTTCCATATAGAAAACCCAAACAGGTGATCTTACTAAGGAAGCACTCAAAATTTGGCGTTTCAAAACCGCTGCCGTATATTTAGGCAATTTGGCGTATTTGATTTTATTTCCAGTATGAAGAAAAAAAAAATAATAGTTGCAAATTTGACAGTTTTACGTAGGGCTAAAATTTTATCGGATATCGAAATTATAACCGACAGTCTATTTGCAATTAGGTCCCTTAAAGGTGGGTACACCTCATCCCACCTTGTCCAACAATTTCGCCAACCCCTTGACAGTCTGTATATTCAGGCATTTACATAATCTGTATGTGGGAGCAGTAAAGAAAGGAACTGTACTGCAAGGGGAGATGCCGACTACATCAATGGACTTCTAGTCTCATTAATGCAGCACTGCATTTCGTGAAAGTGATTTAGAGAATTTATTGTGTCCTACCGTAATGCTAATAGAATCAATAATCTCGGCTTCACAAGAAACCATCTACGCAGTCTGGTAGTTATGCTGACTGAACACTCTTTTTCAGATAATTACAATTTCCATTGTGATCAAATCATTCTATGTATATGTTATTCTGAAAAGTTTCTACTTGATTTACCTACTTACGTACAAAACTAGTTTAGCTTGCAAAATTGGGCACAAATATTCCCAAAATGATTGATTGCTTTTAAATAAAAAATATTATTTAATATATAGTTTTTCATATGTTTATTGGTTTCTTTTTTGTGTTTTTGTTGTAGCTCTTAAGAAATGTATGCATGTGGTTGTTTGTTTGGTTGTTGTTGTATATAGTGTATCATAAATTAAACTAAATTTGTTACCAACATTTTCATACGTGTATGATACGACACAAAATTCTGTATTTTCTTTTTATTACTTTTATCTTTAAATTTAAATTTAAAGTTAATTTTTTTTCTTTTCTGTTAAAATAAAGTAAAATTTTATTTATTTAATTATAAGATTTCCTTTTTTTTTCACTAAAATCATAAATTAACGTCTTTTGTTTAGATTTTATTTCATTGCCTAAAATTTGTATTCTTAAGTTGTTTTTTGTTTAATCTTAAAATTTTTGTAGAAATTTTGTATACCAAAATTTGTTTTCTTTTTAACATTTTCCCAACATTCTTACATAAATAATACAATATTTTTAATAATAAAAATAAAAATATGCCGTGTAGTTTGTTTAAAAAATTCTTATTTTTTGTCATTTATTTGCTACCATTCAGTCATTTCTTTGTCTGCATTTTCGGTTATTTAAATTTTTTTAAAATAATTTTTTAATCATATTTTTTATCATATTATTTGTTATATTTTGTAAAATGTTTTCATTATCATGAAAAAGTGCGCATGAAAGTGAAAACATGTTTTGATAATTTCACACTCCGTTTCTGTAAAGATGCCGGCTTTTTAACTTGTTTTTTTTAATGCAATTTTTGCTCTTGTATTTGTGCCTAATTAAAATAAATAAAATAATCTAATCACTTTTGCACGCGCTTTTAAGTTTTTTACGTTTAATGGAGTTGGGGGTAAGTGTTGGCCTTTTCAAATGTTGCTTTGTGTAGTTTTAAAGTTAAACATTAAATTGAATTTAAAAAATACTTGCTAAAATTAAGAAAAGTATTAATTAAACCTCAAGCTTTTATGATTTTTATGAAAATAAGGCAACAAAAGAAACTTAAAAGAATTTGAATGGCAATTTAAAGCTTAATTAATTAAAATAAAAATTAAATAAAAGTAATAATTCCACTTAGGTAAAGAGTATTTAGTTTCTTTAATTAATAAAACAAAACTAAAATATAGCTTTTTTTCAATGTATTTTTTTTAGATGAAATCATATTTCAGGTACATCACAACTTAAAATTTAACTTAATTCATGTTTTTTAAATAATGGAAATTTGTGTAATTGAGTAGAGTGAGTGTTTGCTTTAAGTTTCTACTTTTTTGATTGGCAAGCTGAATAGCTTATTTAATTTTTTTCATACTAAAAAATATAAAAACTTAACATGAAAACTGTTCTTCATATGTAATTCAATAAATATATTTATTTTAAACAAAAAAAAAATATTAATTCACTTATATAAAATCATTATCTTAAATAGTAATACTTAGGAAATCGAAAAAGTGTTATTGACACAAATCAGTCAATTTTTTTCTAAATGTCTCCATTTGGTTGCTTATAAAGTTACATATAAAAAAAATTAAAATTATATAAAACAATATATCTATGTATTTAAATATGTATGGAAATTTACAAAGAATTAGTTGTTGTAACATTTGAATGAAAATTATAGTAAAAAAGGAAAAATGCTCTAAAACTTTTTATTCATACAATTATAATTCGTCAAATTGAAAATTCGAGAAAATATTTTTATATATTACAAATGAGTATGAAATTTGTTTGTACATGCGTGAAGATTTGTTTGTACTTTTTAAATATGTTTCATAAGATTTTGAAATTCAAAAATATTAAGCGTTCCATAAAACATGATAGAGAAAGTCCTGTTGATTACATTTTCATTTAGTTCGCTCTCTTGAATCTTGTTGTTCCTGTATGTGATTATTTGTAGGCGTTCGAAGAAAATATTGAAGCTGAACCAACATGGTTCGGAATATGTTGCGAACCATGAATGAGAGCGAATCTCTAATTTCGCTATTTATGTAAACATATTATAAGTCTTTCTTACATTTGAATTAGTTAACAATTCCATTAGCTATTATATTTAAACGCGGGAGACGATCTAATAAGCTGGTCTTGATTTTCTTGATCTTCATGGTATTCAAAATTCTGAAGGCTTTACAAAACAAGAGTATTTGTTAAGTTTATAACTAGAAAATTATAGGTCATGAGGGAAACAAAGCGAGCAGTGTCAATTTGACTCTATAACAATCAATCAAAAACATAACAATAGGTCTGTTCCAGTGGCATAATAAAAGTCGCACAAAATTACACCAAAAGATTTTCCAATAAAAATGTTTGCGATTTTGTGAGAAAATAACAAGAATAATTTTTCATATCCTGTACAAAGTTGTACGAACTTTATTTCTTTTAGTAAATTCGGAGTGGATCTAAACTATTTACATATTTACATTTGAGAATGAAAAAAAAACAATTGGAAATTTGTTAAAAAGAGGAAGAAAGTTTTTAAAAAGCGAAACGGATACATATTTCGAAATCTGCAATTATGGTACATACAGGGAGTAATTTTCTTTTTTACATCCAAAAGCTTGGACTATCTTGTTGTGCGCCTGGAACAAACCTATTGTGAGAAATAATTTTATTTATATATTATTTTTTGAAGACATCAAGGCGAATAGGTACCAAGATTTTCGTATAAACACTTAATTCATATTTATGAATTTCTTGTGAAAATTTTAAGATATTGTTCTTTCCATACAAACGACAATTACGAAACTATAGGGAACGTGAGTCGTTTTCAATTGTGTGTGAGTGAGTTTCATAAAAACACTCGCAAAATCTTTAAAAATAATATGTACAAACAAATTTAGAGCCTTTATGGTGTACAAAATAGAAAAAATTAAATTTACAATTGAAAGATGGTATATATTGGTTTTCAGAGTGCAACATTTTGTTAGTCTGCAAAAAGAGTTTCAAAGATTTTCAGCTTTCTAAAGAAAAAATAAACTTAAAACGCAAAATACAACTTGAATTTTTGACTAATTTTTGTTTGTATTTTTTATTATAATTTTTTTTTTTTTTTCAAATGACATTACGTTTACCTGTAGCACCTTTTTAAAGTTTCCAATACCAACTTATTTCGTTACATATCTGTGCTTTTTCAAATGATGCAATTTTAAGTTGTACTTTTCCTTGAATTTTTCGCCACATTTTTTACATTTTTGAGGTTTTTCCGAATGTTTCCACAAACGATGCAGACACAGCGATGCTTTGGTGTGATAATTAAAGACTAGCATATATGAACGTCTGCTGTTGATACAATCTTTACAGCTGAGCTTATGGTCTACCAGGCGATTAAGATACTTATCTCTTAGCATGGCTATGACCAATTCAGGAGGAACACGAATCTTTTTTGGTTGAGCCTGTTTGCGGGACGAACGTTTGTCGGCATTTGTTCCGGTATTGTTAAGCATAGTGTTAGCGGAAAGACCACCATATGCTTTATGGGCTGTTTGCGATTCTATGGGATTTTGAGGTTCTTGTTGTTTTTTTAAAATGAAATCTTCGGGTTCCTGTTTAATTGCAATCTTGAGATCAGCTTCTTCGGTTGCTTGCTTAATAGAGGTGTTAGTAGAGACTTGGCCACTTGCTGGTTTTTTACTGAAATCTAAGGGAGCGGCTAAATATTGTTGTTGGCAAGCAGCATCCGCTAGTAAAGGCAATAAAGTGGCCAATTGTGAGATAGATTTTTTATTCGATTTTTGCTGTGTTAAAGCTGCTGCAATTGTTGGCTGTATGGGAGTAGTTAAGTTGCCAGCTGTAGCTGCTGCTAACATTTGTTTCTTCGGTGGAATTCTCTTGTAAGAATCTGAAGCTAAATCGCGTTCTCGTTTTAAAGGTAGCGGCGATTTTTGTATTGAACCGCTGTTAGAGCTATTGTTTTTTGGAGTTATTGTTAAAGTAATATCCTCTTTATTTTTCAAATATTCTATATACTCTTCAGTTTCACTTAACATTCTTTTGCGTTTTGGGGAAGCTTGTAACGTAGTTCTCTGCTGACTTTGCTGAGCTGTAGTTGTTGGCGTTGGCATATTGGGAAACATTACCGGAGTTTCAGCGGCATAATATTTGTTTATAATATCTTTAACATAATTTTGAAATTGTGCCCCAATTTTATTAAGATTTTGAAATTCCATTTGTGTAAGGAATGTGGCACTATTGTTATTTTCTTTATTGTGTTGCAGATCAAGGCGATGTTGATAATTGTTATTTAAATTATTATTAATTGTTCTTGTTGACGACTTGTTGTTTTTATTTAAATTTGTTGTATTATTGTTGTTATTATTATTATAATAGTGGCTATTATATTTAAACGCGGGAGACGATCTAATAAGCTGCTCTTGATTTTCTTGATCTTCATCAAAAATTTCTTGATTTTTAATTACATCTGTATGGCTGTTAATAATGTTGCCATTAAAGTTATTGATATTTTTAGCTGCATTTATGAAAATATCATTTGCACTCGTTGATGAATTGGAGGAAGCTTCCTGCAAATCGCAACTTTTATGTAAATATGTCTTTGACATCGCCTTTTTCTGCTCGTTAATATTCAATACCAAATTGTATGCTTTAGATTCTTCCATTTTGATTGGTGACATGTCATCACTCGAAGATGTTGTTGACGATGATGATCCCGATGATGGTGTAATTTCATCATCACCTAAGGAGTGTTGACGCCGACGTAGGCCAGCATTGCCATTTTGTTGGAGGAAACCGTTAGTAGGTGCATATTTGGAACGCTGTTGCAAATGTTGTTGTTGCTGGTGTTGCTGTTGTTGTTGATAGACAAAGCTCAAATTATTGGCATTGCTAAGACTTTGCAGTAAAGCAGCTGCTTCTTTAGTCGTCCACTGTGAAGGCAGTTTATTATTGAACAGGAGTTGATGATTAGCTGGTAGTTTCAACTCGTGCACGCCTCCCGCCTTATGAAAATCCTGAGCGACTGAAGCTGTATTGCGACTAATTGCGTCCATTTTTAAAAGACTGTAAAATAAATTGAAAAAGTTTTTTTTAAATAATTATCTTAGACAGTCAGATTCGAAAAAGAAAAGCACAAAATCGTTCCAACCAATAAAAAAAATTGTATAAAGAAGATCTGTGGTTTAGTTGATTTCACGTACAACAAGAAACGGTACAATAAAAAAAAAGCTTTTTAGTAATAAAATAAATAAATAATCATAATTAAATGTACTACAGTTGCCGGTTCGACTGGACAGTTTGCACTATATTGAAGAAAAATTGAAAGATTTTTTTTAATCTATTACAAATCATCGAGTAAATTTGACAACCGTAATAATTCTATTGTGTAAATTTGAACCAAATAATAAGCTTGTTTTCAGCTGTGGCCAACAGAAAAATTTCAAAGTAAAATCCATATGTAATTAATGGAGCCAACAAATTTGGCGGTGAAATTAAATAAAAAGAAAAACAAATGCTTCACACAAAAGAAGGAAATTAAAACTGAAGTAACATAAGAAACAGGTACAATCATTGATAATATATCATGCTAAAGGATTTTTATGTAGATATATACCGCGCATAATCTTCTGGATCGCTTCCGTCTGCCTCAAGATATTGAAATAAACGCTCGGAGCCACGCTTTTGGGCTGCGGCGTTTGGCAGGCCTCCCGTCAGCAAATCGTGCGGTGGTATCAAAGAGCCATTGGCACTTAAACGCCAACCCACCATTGAAGAGGGATTTACTATAATTTCTTGTAAAGGACCACCTGTTGTTATATTACCACCTTGGTTATCTGTAGTTGTAGTGGTATATATAGTAACAGAATTGCCATTTGTCGTAGTTGTTGAAACATTACTAACACTGAGCATATTTATAAGAGAAAAGTAAAAGTAGCACGTTAGAATTGTACGTAGAAGAAATTTTGTTTACTTAACTATTAAACATTTATGAAATTTATTTGTTGGGTGGTTAAGCAATGTCTATATGCATTTCATTGGCGCTTCTTACCAAATCGTCAGTAGACTTCAACCACAGTTTTGCAAAGTTTCAAACTTCTCAACTTATTAAAAGACTTCCAAAAACCATCTGAGAATTATGTTAAATAATTTTAAAATTGCTTAACCACCCAACAAATAAATTTCATATTATAATAGTACAATGACAATATGTCAAAAAAAATTAGTTTATTAACTATTAAACATTTACCTAAAATTGTTATTTTGAAATTGATTTAGTTGATTGTTGTTACTTCCCAAAGTATTGCCAATCGTACGTAAAACATTTAAATTATTTGAAGAATTGTTGTTAGTAGTTGTTGTAATATTATTGTTATTATTTGTTGTATTATTATTATTACTACTACTATTATTACTACGATTAGATGGAGTCGTAGGACTTAGGTTAGCAAAAGAAAGGAAGAAAAATTAATTTTGATTGTAATTGTTTGAAATCGCTTTCTATACGAAATACTTACTGCACTTCATTTAAGTGTTGTTGATATTCTTCTAAAGAGTCACCGAGATACGAGCATTTGTTACAGGCCCTCTTATTGTGTACTTTTAGAACATGAGTGGCCAATCTTTCCGATCTGGCTGCTTTATAATCACACAACAGGCATACGAACGGTTTTGTATGTGTATTCAAATGCCTCTTAAGACCCCATTTATCAGCACCTGACCAGGGACAATAGCAGCAGGTGAAACGTTTCTCGCGTTTAGGTTTCACATTGACAGTTTGACCTGTCACTAAAGTACCATCATCGTTTTTCTCCTGTTTCATTTGCGGCAAAGGAGCATCTGTGGCTGTGGCTACAGCTTCAATGGTTTCTGCAATACTAAGACTAGAAGATGTTGGTTGCCGTTGCTGTTCCAAAAAGGCTTGTTCCAAGTTAACATTTGCCTGAGTCTGGAATATTATAGGTTTTTGTTCAATTGCAATGCCATCATTAAGTAAATTACTATTATTGGCAGAATCACTATTAGTAGAGGAATTAATAGCAGTTGTATTTACCGTTGTTATAGTGATATTACTTCTACCGCCGCCATGATGATGACCGCCACCACTAGCACTAGATGGCACATGTCTTCTCGTCTTGTTTATATCATACTGCATTTCACGATGCATACGCAGGAAATGTTTCTTAACATGATCGGCGCGATTGAATTGTTTTAGGCAGGCATAACATTGAAATGGTTTCTCATCTTTGTGAATGTTTTCGTGGCGTGTGTAGAGATCGCGACGATCTGTCGAATACGGGCAATGTGTGCAGGCATAACGTTTTTGTACCAAAGGTTGTCCATTGTTATTGTTATTTTGATTATTGTGCGATTTTTTGCGACTATTGCTGCTCGAACTGCCGCCTGACGAGGATGTATTTGATGATATTGAGGTGTTTACACTTGGAGGTGTTTGTTGTTGTTGTTGTTGTTGCAGCTGTTGTTGTTGTTGTTGTTGCTGAGCCATATTCCCCGATGTCGAAGGTGTAGTGTAGATGACTTCCGTGGTATTGTTGATGGGAGGAGAGGTATGATCATTACGATTTTTATTTATTCTACAAAAAAATTAAAAAAATTGAAAATGTAAGTAGTAAGTAATCCGCAATTGCAGTTCAGAGCCAAAACAAGTTTTTAAAAAATTGTCTACAAGTACGAGTATTTATTCGAAAAAAAACGTTAATTTTTTAAGATATGAATGAAACATCTAATTCGCATCACTTCTTTCTCAACTTCTCTTTCCGTTCTAAAAACTCCTTGATTATTTGCTCTACAGAGGGGCCATAACCTGCATCTTCAATTTCTTTTTTAGATTTCATCCAAACATTAGTTAGCATGCCTTCAGTTTTGAAATAATTTATTATCTGTTCACGTGCCAACCACTTTTTTAACATTTTGCGATCCCAGCATTCAAATGAGTGCACTAATTGATAATACGATTCATATTTTTCGCAATTTTTACGCAATTTTTCGGCGTCAAGAGAAGGAACTTCTAAGTAGGGTTGCCTTATGATACGATATGGATCGTACACTTCGGAATAGTTTTGAAAGCGTACAGCTTCCCAATTAATTCTTAACATGGTGTCATAAATTTTTTTAGGATGACCTAATATGCCATGACTTACATCAATCAAACAGAGTTGCGATTCGGGCACAATATATTCCAATTCGAGTTCAAGGATACGCATATCTGTACCGCGATATTTTCTTTCTCCTATCCATAATAAAGGAACATTCTCCTTTTCAACATTAGTCAACTCCATAATGAGTGGAGAGTTTTGTGCACGGTAATTACAACGTCTATAGTTTTTCCCAAATAACATGCCGGCTTCTACCGTAGAAAATCGATAGCGCTCGGAGCGTACCAGAGAAAAATGTTCAGATCTAAATAAACGATTCATTTCCATGTCGATTAATTCTAAATCTCTTCTATGCATGACAATCCATACGAAATTTGTACAAAATGCCAGAAAGGCTTCATGGAATTTTTTATCCTTAATGGATTGCGAAATATTAACAATAGGCTTCATGTGATAGAAATTGCTCATTTCTCCGTTGCCCAATAAAATCTCACTATATTCTCTTGCCAATAACAAACGATGGTGAGAAAGTTGCTTGGAATATATTCTTTTAATTTCTGTACTTTCTTCGCTCTGTATTTGAGCCTTTTCGCCGGATATCTCGTCTCTTCGTATGAGAATGAATTCCACTAATTTGAAAAAGTTTTCAAAATATATTGCCAAAGCGTTAAGTAATCTATGCACGATTCTCGTGTTCAAGAAATACATAAAATCTTTAGTTATGATCTCTTTCGGCGATAAGAATAATACTAAATTTTTTACATCTTGTATTAAAATGGCATCATAATCGTGCGTAGAATCGCCCCTTTGAAACTCTTGACGAAATATCATTTCCTCCAACTGATTAATACTGGCCAAAAATTTGTAACCACCAATTATTACATATCGCTCAGTACTGATTTCTTTAGAGGCTTCTGCGCGAGAATCAAATTGAAGAGTTTCTTCTTGGTCTTTCCAAATCCAAACACCGTTCACATACTTGGGCACAAAATTATCTGTGTGTATTCGGATCATTGTTAAAAGTGGAGTTTTAAAGGAACTTTTATTCTTTAAATAGTGGTTTGATAAATGTTAGAAAATAAATTTTTGTTTGTCAGTTTTTGTGAAGTTGTTTAAGGAATTCAATCAAACAAATTACACTTAGAAAAATAAAATCTTGAAAGCTAGGGTGTTACATTCACATTAGTGGTGTTGTTGTGTAATACGAAGGACATGAGAGAAATTTCATCCGCATTGCATTGTAAGTAGAACACAAATGGAAAGAGTTTTCATATAATTACGACCTTTTTATTTATTCGAAGACGGTCACAAAAAGTACTCGAACGGACCTAACATAAAAAAAATACTTTTTCTTTTATTCAAAAAGGTATTGCAATCTTGTAAACATCTGAAATACTATTTTTTAACTTTATTTGCCAGACATTAACTGCGAGGCCCACTATGCCGAAAGCAGATTTCTTTTGCAGAATTTAAATTTAAAAAAAATAAATTTAAAAATTTTATTCTTTTTTAATTTGTAAATTATACGATCGAAATATTTTTCGGCATAGTGGGTCAGGCAGTAAATTACAACTACTAATGCTCCTAAAAGAAATGCAATATTGTCCACTTGTTTGCACCTTGTGCATAAACGCATACATGCATACCTGTTTTAATATGTATTTATACACACATATGTATGTATGTGTTTGTAATCATACATACACATACATATGTACGTGAGTATATGTATGTATATAAAAAAGCTACGCAATTTTACTCAAGAAAAACTATTAACAATTCTTTAGACTTACTTCGATTTCGGAGTTATTTGTTGTTGCTGTTGTTGTTGTTGCTGTTGGGGTTGAGCTGTTGTTGTTGAATAACTTTGTAATTTACCACTCGGTGTTGTTGTCCATTGTACAATTTGTGTAGTAGGTGCGGGTTGCTGTTGCTGTTGCTGCTGTTGTTGTTGTTGTTGTTGCTGCTGATCTTGCTGCTGTGTGCCCTCATTCGACCAACCTTGTTGCTGTTGATCACCTGTCACATTTTGCTGCTGCTGTTGTTGCTGACTACCCGCGGCCGTTGTTATAACTTTATTTATAGCCTGTGTGCTCAAAATAGTACCGGTTGTGGTGGCAAAACCATTTTGTTGCATTAATGCCGCCAAACCAAATGCCGTACTCAAATGATCTTCCGATTTGAAATTGCCACCTGCATTTGTTGTGGTTGTTACAACCACAGAGCCCTCAGGTTGTTGCTGTATAACAACATTTGTGGCATTTTGTGTGGTGGCCGCAGCAATAACAGCTGCTGTTGCTGCGGCTGCCGATGCAGCAGCCACCGATGTAGCTGTTGCATTATTTGGATTGTTGTGTTCGTATTCTATGGTAGGTTGTGTAGAACGATCAATTTGCTAAAGAAGAAAGCAAAATATGTAGGTATATGTGTAAGTGCGTGTATTCATATAAAAAACGTCAAAAAAGTTCAAAATAATCGAATTGTTTTACTGCAGCTTCTTTCATTTTTATTTCATTCCATCGCCAACTACTTACCAAATTTGTAAATGATCTTTGTTCACCTTCTGGTGCTGCTGTTGGTCCTGTTGTTGCCACCTGTGCTACGGGCGTACCTAGTGTATGCAAACCATTTCCGGTCTCTTCGCCATATAATTTTCTTGTGATTTCTTTGAACATATCTTCATAGGCGGCCTCGACATTTGAGGTCGGTGGTATTACTGTTGCCATGGCTTTTTCAACAGTATCGCTGATGCTTCAATAAAACCTTTAAATGCAATATTACTGTTGCTTTTACTGCCAGTCCCTTCCAACTGCAAAAATAAGGAAAATACATAAATAAATAAATGAAGATTCTTTTTTTTTTTTTTTTTTTGTCAATAAACATCCGCTTTGTAATTTTTGTTTTTCGCTGTTTCTTCTTCGCGTTTAAGAAATTCTTTTTGAATTAAAACTTTTTTATTTTTTGTTTGCTTTCCGTGAATTTTAGATTTCAACAAAAGGTAGGGGGCGTCAGTTACTTGTGGTTTTATGTTGTCAATTTTTGCTGTTTGGATCTTTTTATAAAATTGTTCTTTTTGCTTTCCAGGAATATCATCGGTATGCATAAATTGTTGAATGCATGTATGTATGTACATGCATACATGTATGTGTGTATGTCTTAAGTCTTTTCTCATATTTAAGTACCATTTGCCATACATTGTATGTAAGACTTTCTGAAAAACACATATGAACGTGTAGATAATTGTTGTGTTGGCCAAGAACCCCACATTTCAATATAAAGCGGTTGCTTTTAGACAAACTGAGTGAATATGAGTCATAATAATGGGTTGTTGAATTAAGAGTGTGATGGAATTTCTAATTGAGGATGAAGCTTACGAATAGAATTAATGTAAAATAGCCAAGGGGAATTTTATTTGGAGTTTTATGATCTACGTTCTAATTACGGAACATTGAAAAATTGTTGTAATATCAAATTCAGAAAGAAAGTATAAATATTGTCAGCATCATGCAAAGCCCACAGGAATTCGATTTTCTACGTGCAAAGCAAAGTTTAAAGGCACGTTCACACTTGTCAAATATTTGCCCAAAAAAGCGTTACTACTACGTACTAATAAAATATATAGAAAATAAAAATTATTAGAGATAATTCGTATATAAAATTGATATCAATAAGATTTTAAAACAATACATTGAATTTGAAACCATGGTAAATTAGAAAATAGCAAAAAAAAATTATCCGATTTTATGATCTGGTTTTTAATGTGTTGGTTGGTTTTCTTAGTTGTCATGCAAGAAATTATTATTGAAAATTGAGAATATTTGAGGAGAAAAATTAAGAAGACAGTAAAATATTTACGTTTAACGGTATCGGCTTGGCATTTATTACATCCCTACTAGAAATATTTGCAACTTTCATTCTATAGAATTACTTACGTATTTATATATGTATGGGTAAACGTGTAAGAGTATGTAGTACATTGTTGTAATATCAAATTCAGAAACTTTGCAAAGTAAAGTTTAAAGGCACGTTCACACTTGTCAAATATTTGACCAAACAGCGTTACTACTACATACTAGTAAAAAATATTAGAGATAATTCGTATATAAAATTGATATCAATAAGATTTGAAAACAATACATTGAATTTGAAACCATGGTAAATTAGAAAATAACAAAAAAATTATCCGATTTTATGATCTGGTTTTTAATGTGTTGGTTTTCTTAATTGTCATGCAAGAAATTATTATTGAAAATTGTGTTATTTGAGGAGAAAAATTAAGAAGACATTAAAATATCGGTATCGGTTCGGCATCTATTACTACTAGAAATATTTGCAACTTTTTTTTTAACTTTTTGGTCTAAGATTTTTAAATTGTTGCGGGGCTCGTTCTATAGAATTACTTACGTATTTATGTATGTATGGGTAAATGTGTACGAGTATAAAAAACATATAAAAAACTTTCGTTGAAAAAGTTTTCAACTAACTTTTTGTTTGTAAATGAAAAGTTCAAGGTTATATTGACAATTTCTAGTAGTTAACTCAACTATAAATTTTATATACATTTTTTTACATTCAAATCACATTTAATGGACAAACAACAAACCACCCACTTTTTCAAGTCATATTTTGACGCCAGAATTTTTTAGTTTTTTTTTTCATTTCTACTTGTATGCATTAAAGTGTGTCCGTAGCTGAGTACTTGTATTCGCATATATTTTTTAGTTATTTTTTTGCTGGAGTATCTATTTGTTTTACTTTTCGAAAAGAATATGTATGAATATATATATATATATATATATATATATATATATATATTTTGTGTGTGACTGAATGCTCTATATTATTGTGCGCTACACCATATGACTTAAAGGCAGTGAATTTTATATGATCTAGAATACTTTTTTATATTGTTTTGAATATTCCTTTTACATTCCCGCAAACATTTACGTTTAACGGCATAAATAAATTTTCTTTTCGTGAAATTTTTGAAAATTTAAGATTTTTTATGCTGATAAAAAAATATGTTGCATTCTGATGTTTTGGACCCATAATTAGCACTTTGTGCTTTAGTAACGCCAAACTTTCATAATATGTAATTGGCAGCATCAATTGCAATTCGTGTGGTGGCGAAAATCAGATTTTGCTACCCCTGCTAATTTTGTTTAAAAATTATGCCAGCTATTTTGTAGAAAAAATTTCAGTTAAACTTTTTTTTTTTAATTTATGTAAACGATTTCATACGATATCCAGCTAAAGTTTGTTTTATGTTACAGAAAGTAGGGAGTGTAACATAGTCGACATCGCTGCCATTTGTTACGTCAATTAGGTATGTATGTATTCACATCTCTGTTCGAATGTACATATATATAAACACACGTATTTACTTATACATATAAGTATGTATGTATTTATATTTTTATTTTTCAAATAAAAAGTGGGTGGATGCTGGCTACACAAGTCTTCTAGTCATATATCATACTTTGTAGTTATCAGAGTCTGTTGAATGTGAAATAAAAGTATAAAAATGGGTGTAAAGGTACGAAGCATATGGATAAGGTTAAAGCAACAATATAATATTTTGAGGCTCCTTAGCAGGCAGACATCAACCATAATAAACCCAAACCTTAAGGTTTAAGCAAATTTTTTTATTATGATTTTTTAGTCTTTGAAAAAAAATGAAAAAAAGTTTTTATGTGGGCACAAAGCAACAGTTGTTTATGTCATAAATATATTTCAATGGAAAAAATCGTTAAATTAAATGGTCAGGGTTTAACTACATGAAAAATATTAAGTTTATTTTAAGATTTCTGAAGGATATATGCTGCATGCATTTGAATTGGGGGAAATTAATTACAACGCTTTTTTCTCTTATACATTTTTTGGAATAAAAATAAATATACGCATACAAGGAGCTACAGCGCCTTAGATATGTACATACATGCGGTGCATGTGTGTAAATGTCACCCGCTATCATAACAAATTCTTTGTACTTATTATGAAATTGATGTTTAAAATGCACATCATCCTCATGAAACAGCTACAAAAACATCAAGTGTTGCTTGTCTATGTTATTTGTTGTTTAACATCCGCCTCAAAAAGAATATTAATGAAAAAAAAAGCAAGACATGATTTTTTTTTTTTTTTTGCATTAATGGTAGTCTGCAAACAACAAGCCCATAGAGCCAATTTGAGTGGGTTGAAAATGGGCGCGTAAATTTTAATGACAACGTCAACAATCAAACATTTGTCGTTGGCTTTAGCACAGAGCACCAACAGCTAAGAACCACACGAACCTCACTCACATCATCCTCAGCACCACCACCACAAAAAAAAAAAAAAACCTCCAACCACCATCACCGACATGATGATCAGTCAGACGCACGCGATTTTTTTTTCTTTTTTTTTTGTCTTTTCATCTTTATGTTCAAAGATCATTTCACTTTTCTGTTATTTGTGTTTTGTTGTATGCATGCATCGGCAGGGAGTGCTGATGATGGTGTGGGGAAGGGGGAGCGTTTAAAGCAAATTGTGAACAATAACAATAATGAAGAACCGGTTGTTGGGTGTTGGAGATCATCATCATTGTTTTGTCGTTATTATCATTAGGCATACGCAATTTTCATGAATCTCAATATGTATGTGAGTGT
Source organism: Linnaemya vulpina (assembly GCA_963675445.1). NCBI lineage: Eukaryota > Metazoa > Arthropoda > Insecta > Diptera > Tachinidae > Linnaemya > Linnaemya vulpina. Next base: position 69,905,184 of record OY776279.1, on the reverse strand, counting down.
GTTTGTTTGATAGTGAGCTACAGAATTTAAGTTGGACACTTGGCTTTAAACGTCAGTAGTGGGTGTTAATAAAGAAAATTTAAGTTCCTCCACAAATTTTTATTGGGGTCATTTAAATCTCTTTGTCTCTAGAATAATGTTGCTAATATTGTTATGTTATATAGAACAAACCAAAGATTCTCTTTTGCAGCCGAAAGATTTACTGAAATACATAGATTAAGGCTACAAATGATGCCAATCGCTCTGCACGGTGACAGATTGTTGTAGATATTTCACCAAGAGCATGACCTAACCGTGATCATGCGCTAGCAGGTAGCCGCAATAATGCAACAAGTCACCATTTGTTGTTGTATTGTTTTAGTGTTGTATTTTAGTTTGTACTGGCAACCAACACACGAATATATAAGACATAAATAGAACACTCGCTTGTATTTTGTGTACGTCGTATTATTTCTGAACAGTTTGTGTGCATGTTTGTATAACATAAACAAAATTTGGCAGGTTCTTCCGCATTAAAAAAAAAAAGATAGCGCTTCCAGACTACCTGATATATAATTACACCATGTGCCTGCCCATCAGGTTATCTCGCTATTACAACAATAAAAAAAAGTCATTCAATTTGTTTGTGTAAAAATATCATCATTTTGTCAAAGGCAAATCTACAGCATCAATAAAAACGTATTTGTGGTTATGGCCAATGTTTTCTACCATCGTCGTCAACTTTTTTATTTCAAAACGCACTAAAACTAAGAAAAAAGTATGCAATATTTGCAAAAAAAAAACACTCAGTCTAAAATACATACATGCCTGACTGCTTTATAAATGGATCCTTCCCTCATTTTTGTGTCTTCGGACTATGTCTCCAACAGTATTGGCTTTCATATTCAGTATTTCCGCAATTTCCTTGTAAGTTTTACCCATTTCGCTATGGAAAATCACAAGTTTTCTTTTTTCCAAAGACGTATTTTGTCCTTTGCGTCCCATTCTAACACCTTGTTGACAAGTTCGTTAAAAAATGTTTCTTTATAACCTTTTGATTTCCTTTTAATTGGATATATTGATAAATTGGAGAAAAATTTCTTTAATTGCCAGCTTTATCCAAAAATTTTTTACAATAACGGCAAAACCGAATATTAATGACGCGCAATAAACAGGGTTAACATACTTTTATCATTTTATTATGGTTAAAGGGTTAACAACGAGCCATTTATTTACACTGTGTTTAACCCTTACATCGTTACCTTTTTTTAACGTTTTTGTATTTTTGGATAACAACATCCTTTCCGCTCATATATGCCTGCTCATAGCACTAACATAAAAAACCGAATATTAATGACACTAACTGTACATATTTAGAGTTCTAACAATTTCGATATATTCATTCCGATTAATAAATAAAATTAATTCTAATTTAAAATAGAAACAAAGAAGACAGTCCGTAAAAGAACGTCATTAAAATGTTTAATTAAATTATGTGGTCTAATATTTATTAAGCTTAAGGTCTCTTTATTTTTATTATACTATAAAATTGTTTTTCAATATTTCGTCGCTCCTTTGTGTGACTTCTTCAGGAAATTTATTTAAAATACATACATTAAGAAATAAATTTCCTGAAGAAGTCACACAAAGGAGTGACGAAATATTGAAAAACAATTTTATAATATAATAAAAATAAAGAGACCTTAAGCTTAATAAATATTACACCACATTATTAATCAAAAAGAGGTAAAAAAACTGGAAGAATTTAAAGTTTAATTAAATTTTAAAATACTACAGATTCAGCTTATTAATTCGATCCTTTTGCTTTATCTAAATTATTTGCGATTTTAATAAGATGATCCTTCTTTTCATCTCTTGTCACTCATTTTGAAACTTCTTAACATTCAAAATAGATGGCCAATTGTTTGAAGATGCTTTCCTATTTCTTTTCTATGACTCAGTCCAAATGAAGATTTTAAAAAATTACTTACGAACTTGCCTTGCCTGCAGCGTTCCTGTCTGCTAAATTCACTTGAAAAGAGTCACCAGTAAAAAAAATCATAACTAACGACAGACTATTAACAAATTTAAAGTCAATTTTTAAATCGTACATTTTTTATTGAAATCCTAAAATATGTATATTAAAATGTTTTCTACAAATAGAAAGAAAACTTGAAATTTATATTATGCGTCATAATTTTAAAAAATTTAAATTATAGAAGCCAGATCGTTTCAGTACACCATGGCGGTTTGAAAACGCCGAATTTCTAGCGTTTTCGTTGGTCGGAATATCTGTTTGTCACTTTCAAATCGCCAATTTTAAGCGATTTGCGTTTTACAGAACATGAGCACTTGAAATTAAGAATGGTTTGATTTGAAGGAACATTTTTGATTTCTTGCATTGCGATTTCAGGATTGATTAATTTTAAAAACTTCGAGATAAACATGTTTTTGTAATTGGCAAAAATTCCAGATTGTGGAAATGATTTAAGCGCACAGTTGGCATGCAGTTCCTGGAATGATCAGTAATTTATGGATGTAGATAAAAACTACCTCAAAGAAAAGAAATGTTTCCACGTCTTTTTGCACCGTTCTATTAACCCTTTCTCAGATAAGTAACCTACACAGTCACAGTATACAAATATGAGTTTAAAGGGACTGGATGAAAAATTTTTTCTGCTCTTTTTTTTTGGCGTCTGGCGACAATAATGGAACAATTTTTTTTTCTATTTAACATAATTCATCTTTTTTTGTTTTACCAGTCTAAAGAAAAATAAATGCCCACATACGCTGACTAAAATAAAGTTATTAATGATCGTCTGATTATTTAAGAGTGCAAAATAGTAAAAAAAAAAAAATTATTTGTCCGCTACACTGATTATGACTTGCGGGTGCGTGTGTTATTCAGATTTTTGTTTTTTACTTTTTTTACCAGGCTTGTGTTTTAAACGTGCTTGTATCTTGAATATTTCTTTAATATCGCCTTCAAGTCTTGTAAACAGCCACCCAACCCATTGAAGGTAAATTTTTTCATATTTTTTTCTTCACGCTTTTTGTTTGTTTGTTTGTTTCTTTTTGTCATACGAAATGGACGACTGAACTCACGCACACTATTTAAATTTTAAAAAACTTTTGTTTCAACGTTTTAGAGTTATGAAAAAATATTTTTTTTAATTATCATGGATCTGTATTGCACTGCATGTTTGTCATAAAGTTAGTTTAACCGTAACTGGTCTTTTGCATCTACAAATTTTAAGGGGTGATGTATGGTAGAGTCTGCAGATTTTATGTTTTATAGTGCCCGTAAATATGTTCTGAGTGAATGGCTGAATTGTGACCATTTATAATCTTTTGTTTATTGTACTAGAATGTATGCATTCAGTTAAAACTGAACCCAGTAACTTCACTCCTGTATGAAGTTTAAGCATTTTTGGACTGATATGCCCGATTTTGTGAATATACCAGCACAATAACAATGAAGTTCGTACCAGTGTTGTTGTTTTGTAGTTTTTTTTTTTTACTTCACTTGCAAATGTTCTTCCAACAGGGACATCTAAACTTTGTGAAGTTACATATCAAATTAGTTGTCATTATCTGTCAAATTGGTTGTCATTTATTCAAACTGTTTTACCAAATCAATCGCCATGGATGGATATATCGTTGAAACAACACGCGTAAATAATGAAATCGTTTTATCAAAATGGGTGTCCTATTCGGGTAATGTACTGCTCTCGCTTTACGGTCGCCTTAACCGTCCTACCGCGAGGACTATTAGCGATGAGCTGGATAAAGATCGATCAATACCCGTACGTAGTCAGAATTTGCCGACAACATCAGCCCGCTGTTTGTGAGACTGTGCAGGAGAACCCTAGGATTGTCAACGGAGGTGATATTGGTCCATGATTACCAATTTCTTTTGGCCTGAATTAGATGGCCTCCACACGAACGACATACGCATGTGGATTCAACAAAACGGGGCTACGTACCGCACAGCTTACGCAAAATCGAATATTCTGCACGAGCGATTGGAGGCATACCAATTTCACATGAAAGTGACACCGCGATCGGTCGATTTGACTACGTTGGACTTTTTCTTGTGGGATTTTCCTAAGTCCCAGCTGTATCCGAATAAGATGCAAACCACAGCAGTCCTCAAAAGCCCACCATCGGCCAACTTCAGATTTATGATCAATAATCATTGAATATTTGATATATGGAATGCGCTCCACCCAGAGAAGACTTGGCGGACATTGGAATGGTGTTGTATTCCATACATAATAGCATTTTCAAAATAATACAAAACTTGTTTTATTTCTAGTTAAATACAAAAAGCATTTACAAACAATCTTTATTTCTGAAAAATCTCATAACTTGTTAAGAATCGCCAAGATGTAAAACGATCACCATTTCTAGGACAGTTTAGCTTTTTAAAAAAGTAGCCAAAACAAAAACAATAAACATTGCATTTTAACCTTTTTTTCAAAGAAAATAAAATAAATAAAAGTAAATTTAATATTTCGGTATAGTTTTTTTTAACCATCTGAAATTTCAAGGTTCAACAGTTTTTGTGGGAATAAAGGAATTGCATTATTAATTAACTTTAGCCACAAAATGAGCTGAGAAAACTCTTTGAAGAAAAGAAAAAATAATTAAATGTGGAAATCATAATTTGTTTCGTTTATCGTGGGAAATTGAGACAGAAAAGTTGTTGCAAAGGAAGTTTAAATATAATGGCAAACCCTCTAGCCTTGGTTGCTTGCCCCCTTTCGAAGAAAACTAATAATTATATAAAAACATCTTAAAGAATTCCAAGACAACCAACCTGTTAAACACCCTTAAAATGCTAAACTCCTAGAACAACCTGTCACACTGGGAAGACGTTACTTGTTACTCAAACCCTTATGAGTGAAACCTCTTAAAGAAAGAAAAGAAATAAACTGCATTTAAATAAGAAATGCAACTGGTTGTGTTGTTGTAATTTTTTTTTTTTTTTGGTTCTTCCTTCTTGCCTTGTCTTGAACTAAAAGCAAATGGGACTTAAGGAAAACAACCCCTCCAAACTAAAATTGAGGGAAAAATGAAGTCTGGGAATTTTTAGCACATGTTTCATGCCTGCGTGCGTAGTGTTCCTTTAAGATGTCCACAGTTTAAAATTAAACTTTATGTATTTGCTTTTCCTTTTAGTTTTGTTTTGTTTTCAACATAAGGAAGGATGAGTAAAGAAAGAAACAGGATAATAAGATTTTTTTTCCTGTTTGATTCGTTTTAACACGAAAACAACTGTTGTGGGTATTTTTTTTTACAATTATGTACGCACACACATACAAACCCACAAATTTTCGAAACTATATAAGTGAATTTATAATGATGGCCGTTTTTAAATTTTTTGTGGAAGGGTGTATGTATACGATGTTCCTCAGAGCCTTAAGAAACTGCTGGCAGTTATAAAAAAGCAACCTGTTTTAGCCTGGTTGGGCTTCTTTAGTTTTATTATTTTATTTTTTTTCCAGAAATTTACCACAAGATGCTTTTTTTGTTTTCTTGAGGAAATTTCAAATAGGCTGACACTGTGTATAAGGGATGCAAGCACCTGCCACACACGTTCGTAGAGGAGTTTTAAAAGGATTTGCTGCATATATTTCACTATTTTTGGAGAGTTAATTAATATTTAGTTTTTTCGAACACATGCATTATTGATACTTCTCATAGCCTTGAATTAGAGTTTCAACAACGCCCACATTTTTCTCACACAAATTTCAAACTACTTAGTATTTTATCCCCTCCTAACGCAAAGCTCGTTTCAAGTTAAGGCAGTTAAACTACGTTTTTTTTTTAAATAACGTTAGAGTTCGAAAAAATAAGTCATTAACAATTTTATTTAAAAATGTTTGAAGCCAAACCATTTAAACTTTAATATTAAAAAAAAAAAAAAAAAATTTTAAATAACCATCACACCAAATTGGGGCCTCTTCCTACCCACCCATATAAACAACTTTTTTTTAATCAAACACCGGCAAGAGACCTTAAAAAGACCATTAAGATTTTAACCAACCCAAAATATTTATACTCACATACAAATTTTTTTCCCAAAAAAAAAAAAAACAACTCAAAGTTAAAAATGATGATGGTGTGTGTTTTTTACTTTTTTTTATTTCGTTTCTTTAATGAACTCCATTTAGCTAGTCGCCAAAAACAAACGACTCATACCACCTGCCGCCCTTATATGAAAACAACCTTAAAGATACTCGTACAATAAATGTAAAACACATGCACAATTGTACTTCTTTTTTATTTTCAATTTTGAAATGCAGGCTTAAGAAATAAAATTAATAGTCTTTTTTTAAGGGCAGCTTCAAACAGTAGGCAGAAAAACTAAAGATCCTGAACCTTTTCGTGCAGTACCGACACAAGGTGCGTGGCTCTGAAACTGCCAGTGTCTACTGCAACAGCTTTCAATATTCTTTGGCATTATTTAACAAAGAAAAACTGTAAGCAAATAACTTATAATCTTTATATTCATTGAAGTCCTTGGAAAAATACATTTACTCCTTTTTTTGGTTCATTTGTTTGCAATCGTTCGTTCATTTATGCCCGTAACATTTCTTCAATAAAATTTTTTTATAACTTTTTTTTTTGCCAGCCCACCTTTTTGAGTTCAAAGTCTTGTTGTGGTGGGTCTCCATTTCAATTAAAACTTGTGGTCACTGTAACAGTGTACACCCACAACCCACGCATTTTTTTTTCTTAATATTAATCTTATCTCAGGCTTGATTGCTAATACACGTTTAATATTTGTTTTTTTTTTTAACTCTCTACATGTTTCATATATTGTACCAGCGAAACTTATTTTCATAGTCATGGCAAATAAATTGTACGAGTTTATGATCATTATTAATGTGTGTCGCTATTGATGTAGATTTTTTTTAAAACGAAATCTCAGTGACAGCTTCACCAGCACCACCACCACCACCTTCAGATTTATTTGTTTTTTAAACTTAAAGTTATTTTGTGTTGGAGACCAGCGAAAGACAGCAACATATTAATGAAAGAAAAAAAAAACGAATACAAAACAAAAAACCAACCAACCTCCAAATCGAAAAACACCCACCCAACTAAAGAAAAATGTGAAAAAAAATTATATTTTTTACTTAACAAATTTGAAACAAGTTTAAATCCCAATAAGTATATAATTTGGTTTGAGAATAGCACTTTTCCTAGCAAATCAATCGAAGAAATTGAGGTTCCGTCAATATACTTTTGCAAAACAGTATTTTTCAACAACAGTCTTTGAAAGGAATTTCATCTTAAAATGCATGCACACACATGCTTGTAATATTATATATAAATACGCCACCCATATTTTTGCGGTACCCTATTACATATCTCATGCTGCACTAATATTGATAAAACGTATATGGCTTAAAAGGTGTTTTTGTGTAGATATGCACAATATAAATAATTATAAGAAAATAACTTAAATTAGTGGTTGAAATGCAACGTTTTTGTAGTTCGGTTTGTATTTGCAAACGCACTTGTGCATACTATTATAAACCTTCGAAAGCAGTCGTATAATATTTTATGACTTTTTTTTGTTATAATAAAACCTATTCTGTAAGGAGGATGATATATGAAAATAATTTGCTTATTAAATATACCAGCGTTTTGTTTACTCTTGGCTAAATCTCTTTCCAAAATTAGCTGACAATTATACGAAAACAGACATCGATTTTAAATATAGAAAACACAATTAACAAAACTAATTCTACGTAAATCTACTTTATTTTTATTTATTTTTTATTAATATTTTTTTAAATGGTAAAAATTCAGCTCAACAAACATAAAAAAAACATAAATCATTGCATTACATGCAGTGTTGATGTGAAATAATAAGGAGGCACAGAAAAGAATAAAATTTCGGGAAAGATTTTTTTTGGCAATCTTGTTATTAATTGGATAATGAAGTGTATGAAAAGGAAACATAAGCTTTTTAAAAAAAAATTTAGTAAAATAAGTAGCAACGTTTTTTTATGTAAAAATCTATCGGTTGGATAAAAGATTGCTGATTATCTGCAATTAGCCGCAGTACAATAAATAACTATCCGTCAGCGACAATTTAATTTTTTTTATATTTTGAGGAAATGGAACCAGAGTGACAAAAACTAGCAAGTTATAATATTTAAAAAAGAAATATTTAAAAAATGTTGCACTTTTCATTATTAAAATAGTTTTTCATTAAAACGGTGCTTTTTGTTATGAAGGTTTTTCTCATTAAAAAAGTAAAAATTTTTTATTAAAAAATACTTGAATGTTTACAAAATTTCCCTTTTTAATTATAAATGTCTTACTTCTTTTTTTTATTAATAGGGTACCTTTTTTATAAAATTTCTTCTTGAATAGAAAACGTAAATTTTTATTAAAACCTAATTTTTATGGAAAAGTTATATTTTATTAAAAAGTAGTTTTTATTAAGAAGCTAAAATTTTATTAAAAATCTAATTTAAAATAAAAGTATAAAAATAATTTGTAAATTTGGGGTTTTGAATAATAATTCTGCTATTGGAATAGTAATTCTGGTATTGGCCTGAATAATAATTCTGGTATTGATATTAAAAAAAAATAAATTTTGTATTAAAATGGGTTCAGGATATTCTTATTAAAAAATTTTTTTTTATACAAAAGTTAATTTTTACCTTTTTTAAGATTGACATTTTATTAAAAGAATTCAAGATACTTAAAGGAAGTTGCATGTATGCATCATGTATTTGTGTGCACTTCTAAGTGTAGTTAAATTTTTCTAAGAATTAATTATTGTTTCATTCACACTTGCAGATGGTTTATGTGGAAATAATTATTATTATTTTTTTTTCATTCCAAGTTGGGAAAATTATTAATTTTATTTGCTATCATTCATATGCATATTAAGTTTTTATTTCCTAGTATGTATGTAAATATGTCAATGTATGCATAATGCCGACAAGATCACATCTTATATGGTACGAAATTGCACTGCATGTCTCAAAATTAGCAACAACAAAAAAGTAGATATCAAACATACTCCCTCTCCTAGCTAATGGCTGGATTTCTGCAGTTATGATATACTTATATACATACATATTGTACGTATGTACAATATACCTACATATTTACAAGCATACATACAAACTTATATAATTTATGTACATGCATATGCATGCACATACTTATAAACACAACATTAAACTGACGACATTCATGGGTTTTATGGATTCGTCATCATCTTCAACCTCCTCCTCCTCATACAGAAAAATGTTACAAAGGCAAAATAACGAAACAGAAATAACATACAAATAAAAAGACTAGGCAGACAGAAAATATGACAAAATTGATGATGTAGTGGAAAATATCAAAAAGATCATTTTTAAAACTAAAAAGAATAACCCACAACACCAATTTTGTATGGATGGATGTATGCATGTATGTTGTCTGGCTAAATTTTATTATACGGATGGTGTTGCCTGGGCTGGATGTTGTTTGAGAGTTATTATAACTATAGTTTCCAAGAAAACCACCTACCTACCAACATACATACACGAGCTAACAAAGATACACCAAGTTCATGTACATATTAACATACATACTTATATACACAAGCACGTGTATATATGTAGATATGAACACAATATGTTTGTATGTATACTCCTTTTAGTCTTAAACATCATAAAATGTTTGTTGTAATCAGCTTAGCACCACCATCGCCGCCACCACACCACCTTCTATTCCGTTGAAAAATATCCATAAAAAGGGATCATTTCAAAACACTTTCATACACACACACACACATGCGCTTAGGTATGTGTACCTTCTTACATACTCTCAGAAAATCACAAATAAAAGCAGAGGAAGAATATATGTATGTATGTATATCCATATTGACATACATAAGTGCTATGTATGTATGTATGCATGTGTTGTTAAAGATCATGCAGGCCGAATGGTATTCAGCCAAGCAACCCAACCTTAAAACCCCATAAACAAACCATGTTGAAAAAAGTACCTATAGAAAGGAATGAAAACAAAAAAAAAACGTGTTTTTCATTATTGCGCAGAAGTAAATGCGAACCCACTCTTCTTAATTTTGTTGTTTTTTTTTTCTTTCTTCTATGGACAAGAAAAGAAATGAATATTTAAAGAAGGTTTTTTTACGACGATTACTCACTAGCAGCAGATAAAAAAAATGTGTATTAAGAAAAATATCAGCCTTCAAATAGACGTTGTCTGTCTTGCAAAACAACAACAACGCAGCCAACGAACAAACAACCAACCAATTGATCAAAAAATAACGACCCTCTTTTTGCCGTTTTTATAAATCAAGCATGATAATGAAGTTTAAATCCTGTTAAATATGGGGTGGATAGTTAAGAAAAACACCTAACACAGATAAATATGTACATATGTATCACTATGTATGCACAAGTATATACATGCACCTACTCATAAATAAGCAGAGAGCTAAAAGCAAAATACTAACAACATCCAGCAACAATTGATTTGCTTTCCACACGCACTCTACGTATGTATGTATTTGTAATATGCAGACCTGTGTATGCAATAAACGATTGTAGGTGGTGTGGGTAAACATATGCCAAGCGATCATTTTTGCCCAAGTCGGGTAAGAAGTTTGCCAAGATCATCAAACTAATGAAATACTTTTAAATGGGATTTATCACAGATTTTTGTGTAAAAGCCTAGTTTTAGGTTAAGTGTTTTTTTTTTTTGAATTAAAAAATCTTTCAGTAGTTGCAAGTTACTGTTTTATATATAAAAGTTTCATGAAAAATTATAAAAGGTGTGTATGTTAGGTTTGTCATTCCGAGTGTAATTTTCTACAAAGTATATAAATAGGGAAGTGGAATATACGGTGTACGTGAAATCGGCTTTCCGAAGCCCAAAAAATTAGCTCGAGACTTCGATCGTAGAATGAAGTGCTGGAAATAGCCCTGACTTGTTTGCTATTGAAAATCTGCCAAATCTGAAATATAGTTGCAGAGCCGAAAAATTTTACCTTATATTTGCTACATAATGTTTTGTTTCTTAAAAGCTTTAAGATGTAATTAAAAAAAAAAAAAAACACTCGTAACATTTGGGGAAATATACACAGTTACAAGATTCCGAGTAGTCGTCTTAGAAGGTGGCGCTCAAAAGGAACATAAAATGCGCTACAAGCGCTGTTTGTTTATAAGACCTTTCATGGTTTTATTATGTATATACAAAACTCAACATGTTTAAGACTAACAGCTGACTTGATAGAACCACTGTTGGCAAAAATAAAAACTAAAACTAATGAAATTGATATTAAAGAATCAGATTGCTTGTCATCAAAAATGTTTGGTCAAAAAAGTTTACTGGGTGTTTGTGGATATGAGAGAATGTGCAAGTGTGTTAATATGAGAGTCATAAATACACGAAGAGGACCCCTTTTCTTCTGAATTTACTACTCTTTAGTTTCATGCACATCATCTTCATCAAGGTTTCCATCACAGCAAAGCTGAACTGATCTATAATATAATAAATACTGTGTAAGTGTGTATGTATGTATGAATGTACAAAAATTTGTAGCCAAAAGCAGGTAAAAATTTATCAATCACCAGCTGCGGGGTGTATGTGTGTTTAACTCCTCTTTGCCACAAAATTCTATAGTACGGACATGTCTACTTACATACGTATGTGTGTATGTGTGTGCGCATACATAAATACAGGTAAAATACTACCTGCACTTTTAATTTAAAAATTTGAAAGTTTCTTTTCAAACAACCACCATTTATTTCACTGATTTTGTTGAAATCTTTCCCTTGTAACAGGAAATTGTTATATACAGATTTCATTTTATTATTTTCTTTATATTTTCTCATAGTTTTGTTGATATATCTGCTAAATACGATCATATCGGTGTGTAGGGGGACTAGTTTGAAACAACCCTTGTGTTTTTAAGTCTACCTGCAATTGGAGCCACCCTTCCTCTATGTGGGAATTATTAATTAAATTTGCAATTCTTTGAACATCCGAAAACAGGAAATATATGATATTTTAAGATTTATCAGGATATGCGACTTATCTGGAAGTTTAAGGATATAATTTGAGTTCTTCTTAGTTATTTAGTAGAATAGAATTTTGGACAATTTATTGGCATGTATTTTATCCAGAGATGGGCAGAATAACTGTTTTGCTGAAATTTAAATAAAAATAACTAAAAATATTTTTTCAACGGCCTTTGAAATTTGAAAAATTTAATATAAAATTAATTTGCAATTTTTAATCATGTTTGTTTAAAATAAAATAATCATCTACTCTTTAAGGAATATCTACTAGGTAAAGGAATTTTAAGTAGTCATATTTTTTTAATAAAAGGTACACATTTTTTTTTAAAATAAAAATTCAGTTTTTTTCGCAAAAAAGTACTTTTTGGAAAAAAATTTTGATGGGCAGTTCATAATGTGGATTGTTGTAACGGCCTTAAAAATGTTTTGAGTGATAAAAGATTCTAGACATAATTTTCGTTGTCTGCCTGGCTAGCAAAAAAAAAATAAATATTATTAACTAAATGCGGTGGACTTTATTTTTTTAACGCCAAATAAGTGAAAAATTCAACTCCCTCTCCCACAGCAAAATGATCGTGCAAATCATCAAGCTGAAAGCAACAAGTTTTGAAGCCACAGTAATTTTACTTAAATTCTGCGGGTTGTGTACAAACCGTAACATTTAGACTTACACGCCAGAGTATTTGCTGAGCAAAAACTGCAGTTATGTTCATTTATAAACGTTTAAATTTTATTTCAACTGCATACTTAACTTTAGAACCACCCTGTATAAACTTTGTTTCTACACAGGAGGCAGGCATCAAACAAAAAATTACTCGTTAGGGGACGGCAGAATTAGTTGAAGATATTATTTTTTTTTTAAATTTTATACCTATAAAAATTTACTTAACAACTGATATAAAGTTAGCATGAATTAACGCAATAACTTTGACTTGAAAAATGCTGTTTGTTTATTTATTAATTTTTTTTTCTTTTTGCATGACAACCCAACACCCTCATATTTTTTTAATTTTTACAATTTTTGTTTATTCATCACTTCAAATTTCTTTGTAAAAATTCCCCCCAAGTTTGAAAAAAAGTAATAAAAACAACAACAATTTACACAATTTTCTTATAAAGTAAATTTATTGATTCTCACCCAGCTTCTAGATGTTGTTGTGTTGTTTTAACGGGGGATATTTTCAAAGCTTAAAAATGTTTCTCCCTCAATTAGTTTTGATTGTGCTGAGATCCTCTTTCTATTGCTGTTATTCTGCCAAACAGACAATAGCTCTTTGCTCTCTTAATTAATAGAAGTTTTGCGGGAGTTTGTTTGTTGGTTTTGTTATTTTTTTTTTTTAGCTGATCATTGCAAAAACGCAGTTGGCACAAAAAGAGGGAGAATTTTTTAACAAAAAAGATGAATAGTCTTACAAACGTATGTATGTATGTTTTTACTTACCCACACACGCATATATATATGTATATATATATATATATGTATATATATATATATATATATATATATATATATATGTACATGCATATACATATGGATGTGTGTATGTTAGTTATAAATAAGCAAATATGTATTCGAGAATATGCGTACACTCATGCATACATAGCAAACCTAGATTATAAAACTATATAATGTTTTTGGGGAGGGCATACAGAAGTAGACAAGAAGAAATATTTTGATCGTTATCCTTTTTCCTTCTGCTAAAATTATTAGATTATATATGATTTGCTCTGGATTTCTTATACAATAATAGATTTTAAAAATGGATTAGCTGTCCGCACAGTACTGCGCCATGCCAAGTACAGGTCAAGGATGCTCAATGACTCACAGACTGACTCAACTCCTTAATATATGTGTCACTTTCACTACAACTAAAGAGCTAAAATTTGGCATACAAAGAGGAATTGGTGCCCAAATAATGAGACAATATTTGAAATCGTAATATTTTTACTGGGCGGGCCCAGGCTTCCCCCTTCTTTATGTTAAAACATTGGGTACTTGCACTTAAGTTTGAGATCTTAAATTAGGTATACAAATAAGTCTTAAAGAAGAGCTACTGAGAAAAATCTAAAAGCTGCAAAATTGCAGGGATCCCTTGATTGCATTTAAGCCACAACAAAGCATGCGGCACTTCCACTATAACTAGAGAGTTAAAATTCAGTTTATAAACAGGCCTCAACGAATGAAGGGTTTGCCCCTTCTGGAGTCAAAAAAAACTTTTATAAAAAAAACTTACTAAAAAGGAGTCAGTCAGAGCCGCAAAAAAAATCATACATTTTATACTAAAAAAAGGTGCGATTTTTTACAGATTTGCCTTTCTCGTACCGAACAAAACTATGGCAAAAAATTTTACCAAATTGGAAGTTTGTCCAGAAATGAAATGTTATTTCAACTATTAAGAACTTGTTCACCCCCCCATTCTGATCTTAATATTTTTATTTTTCTTCATTTTTGTTGCTAGTTTAAGTGCGGATTTATAATTAATTACAGAGATGGATTTTGTTCTAAATATAATTTTCCAACATTAATACTTCCATAAACATATCAGGTGTGGGTACAGGTTGCTATCGCCACATCGAATAATATTACTGGAATATATGTATATAAAATTCTATAAAGTTACCCCCTCCCCCCAAACTGCAAAGATACCGAAATACTGCCTTATAAAACAATTTGTTTTTCTGAAAAATGTGATGCTACATTTCCTCCACAGGATTAATTACTTAAAAAGTACCATTCGGCAGTATTTAAAATTTCTTAATTTTTATTGCTGCTGTAAAAATTTGCACATGTAAACATATGTACTGCATTTACGAACGGACACATGCTTTTCTTTTGTTAATACCCATGAACTTGAAAATATTGTGTAGCATTAACGCTAAAATAACTGTACGAAATATATATGTATTTACTTACATACATACATATGTACATATACTTATATACATATCTATTTCTGTAGTTCATATTATACAAATGCATACATTCTTACATATGTAAGTATGCATGTATTTGCTTTTGAATAAATCCTGAAGATCGTCCCGTGAATGGAAAAAGGTAAACAAGTACAACGTTGACTGTTGATAAATTTCAAATGGCTGGCAGCATTTCCATACAAAATATCTATTAACTGTTAAAGTTGTATTTTTTAAAATTGGTCCTTTGTTACTATTTTTAAATTTCAAACCTTATTGTTTAACACTCTTGAAAACTTCTGTGAATTTCTTCTCTACAAACATACAGTGACAGAGGGAGGCACTAACAAGAAGTTCAAGAACACTGGCCACATTTTTCTCAAATAATTTACATACCCTACCCACTTATTTACATATGTATATTTAATAACGGTTTATTTTATTAATAGCAAAATAAAATTTTACATACCGTTTGTTCCGTCAACCCAAGCAAAAGTAGGAAGGGGATAGTAAAACGTGGGTTCCCCAAAAGAAGATGTTTCATAAACAAGTTTTCAAGTCAATAAAGTTTTTCAATAATATCGAACATGCATAGTTATGAATGTGTGCATGTGTTTGATTTAATGTTCATCAAAATGAATAAATTTATGTTTCTAATGCACCGGTTATGTTTATCTATTTTTATTTACACATGGATGTTTAGCCAAAAATTATTTTATAATCGCTTGCAGTTTTTGTGCAGATTTATTTGTGAAAAAGTTTTTTTTTTTTTCTTAAACACCCGCTACATGCGTCGACTTAACAACCGTTCACACTGAAAAATTCCTACAGACTGATCATTAAAAGCATTGTGAATAGTTATTGAGAAATGGTGTTTGGGATGGATGGAGTGGTGTGTATGGGTATGTTGTTGGTGGTGGTTGTTTTATTTATTTTTTTGCCGTTGCTTTCTGTTTGTATTCTAAGTACCTATGCATATGTGTGTGTGTGTGCGTATTTTTACATTAGTTGGTGGCGTCGCCTTTAGTTTTGTCTCTACTAAAACCCAGCAACACACATTCGGTGTAAGTGATTTCAGGGCAGCCTAATATAACAACAAAAGAGCATACACCACCACGCAATAAAGCCAAACATATAGACCCCGACTAAATAAGCGGTCGATCGACCACTCATACCCAACATTAAGCCTGATCGCAACCCAACGCTTGCTTGCTTGCTTGCCTAAGTACAAGAACAATAACAAAAACAAAAACTCAGCCAGCCACCTTACATTGAAAGATCATATCAAAATGGAATGAGAGAAAATGGGATAAGAATTGACAGGGCACACAAAATTAATAAATGTAGCAACAACCACATGCAGTATTTTATACCTAAAACACTGTTCCTTTAAGATTAGGATCAGTTTGGCTGAAGTAGGGAACACAAGACTGTCTGTCAATGACGGAGGCATAGCACTGGTTGCTGAACATTACCGACAGCGTTAAAAAAATTCACTAGTGAAGCAAAAATAACTACAAAAAATTCTTTATATTCTAATATGTTTTCTAACACTATCATCTGTTCTCTTAACACTCTCCCTCTCCTTTCAAGTTCTGGCACAATGAAATTTATTTGTAGGGGTCACCCCCTGAGTGATAGTTCAAGACAAAAAAGTATATCAAGGAAGAGCATTGTAATACTTATATCAGCCTCCTACAAAAAAATATATTTAAGTGAAGTTTTTAAAACATTAAAAAACTATTTTTTGCCACGCCCCCAAAATACATAAACTTTTGTATAACGCACCATTTGTATCAACATTTGAATAAGCTATTTTCCTTAAGGTGGTTCTGTCATATATGATAGGTATATCGGATGTTTAGTATCTCCAATGAGTAATATACCATATATATAGTATATTAAGTTGTACCAAATTTTAAATGAACAGTACTTTGAACCATGCCGAGTTGTGTAGTGAGGTAAACAATTAACAAACAAAACAAATCCACACACAAAAATTGCAAGTTAGTGAGAAACTAAATGAAAAAAAAAAACAAAGACTAAAACAGAACATAACGAATGGACACCAAACGAAAAGTATGAAGAAACGGGCATACAACACATCAACAGAAAGAACCCACTTGCCTTGTGCGTGCGTACATCATTGTCATGAGCAGATACGAAACATACAAAAATGTGCATATACGAAAAGGAACTAAAATAGTACTTTTGAGAAACCATGTGGACATACATAAGCATATAATGTTGTTGCAAGAGTGATACTCATTCACATGGTTTCAGATTCAAATTCGGGAATGATCTTGCCTTTTCCTGGATCTGATTTGTAGACGAGCTAATGAATTATTGATTACAATGCGTTGGAATCTGTTTGTTATAGAAATAGGAGTATGAAGTAGTTTTTTTCAACACGCAATTTTTATATGTCATTTCGCAGACGTTGATAGAGCCCCAATTAAGAGGCTTTAAATATCAAATATAATTAATAAGTGCATTCATGATCATCATGGGGCACGATACCCGGATGCATGTCTAGCATAAATTATATTGCATGGGAATGAGTCCATATAATAAAGTACATACAACAAGTTAACAAAAGTTAGTACATTTTTCACCCCTGGCTCAAGCCAGAATAATTGTAAATATGAGCGAAAAAGTGTTGCCGTACTTAGCATTGGATTTTATACAAATTGAAGTAAAGAATTATGCAAAATCTGTGGCTATTCTCTATTAGCAGGGTCACAGTGTAATAAAAAAAGTAATAAAACATCGAAAACTATGATACACACGATATTTTAAAAAATCGCAATATCATTGAGAATGAAATATCAAATATTAGGTATTTTGTTGCCGGTCTGCATAACACACAATATATTTTTCGGTCTGGTTCCTTATAATTTTTTCATGTAAGAGGCATATATCGTGAACCATTAAGATATATTATATATTCTAGCTCAGTCGATATACGAATTCATACATCAAAAGATATATATAATATATAACGACTCCATTTACGTACAGTTCGTTGGTGATTTATGATGCTTTAACTAACGTTAACCCTTGGATTTGCGTATATATTACGATATTTTCACGATATTATAAAACCTAGTGCATTGTAATAGTTTGTTTTTTGTATACTATGGCAACACTTTTTCAGAGAGAAAAATAAGTGAGGCGATCAAACAAGTGTGTGTGTTCAGTTAACGGAAATGAGTTACCACCGTTGCTGATATGGAAGATTTGTTACAGAAACGTGGGAATTTTTTTAGTGTTGAACATAAGTAATAGTGTTTAGAAAGTGGGGATTTGTGTGTAGAGCGAGAAGAGCACAGGAATCTTACAACCTCGCAAAATGATACATTCACATTGTATGTGTGCCGGAGCTTCATCCTCAGATATTAATAAAACTATGCACTAAACCGGATCACAAAAATTCTATAACATATTAAAAAATGAGGTAAATCTGGGGTTTAAGGCTTCGTAGTCTTGGTATAAACTACTTCAGCTGGAGGCGTGATCGGTCCGTATATATACTTTTGGCCTGAATTAGATGATCTGAGCACAAAAAAAAATGCGGCTTCGAAAGGACGACGCTATGGGTCGCACAGTTCATGCTGCATTGAATACTCTGCACGAGAGTCATGAGAGCATGATCATCTCCCGTGAAGGCGCAACACAAAATGAGATTGTACAAAAAAGAAAAACATATTTAACTGACTATACGTTTTACTGAAAAAAAAGGGGAAACCCCAAACTGCTCAAACATCTTAAAAAAAAGACCTGGCATCCCTGGCACAACATACTCAAAATTTCTTTAATTTTCAAATTTAGCGTGGGGTGGTTTCAAAGTTATGTCCATGGTTGAATGGCTGCTTTTTACATCCATTCTAACACATGCACATCCATACATATTTTGTATGTGTGTTGGGTTGCTGTTCTCATTATGTTGCTGCTAGATTTTTTTTTCTTCTTAAGAACCCACGCGGTTTTTCAAACTAAACACTTCGTTATAGCAGCGTTTAGGCAACCCAAAAAAAGAACCGAGTGCAACAACAATGACACAGCAAAGACTCTATCGTCTGCTGATCAGCGGTCAAGCAAAGCAGTATCGAAGATTATGATTATATTCTTCCTTGTGGCATGTTGTTGTCTTGCAAACACTGAGAAGTGGTATATAAGAGTCTGCCTCTTCTGGGGCTTCTTCAGTTTCATTTACATTTTATTGTTTGTTTTGTTTTCAATTTCTACCCAACGCTATTTAAACAGGTCATGATAATTTTTATAGTTAAACTGGGTGTATAATATCACAACGTCTATGTGGCGGCGTGGGATCATGATGAGAGATCAAGGCATATGCATGTATATACACACATACATATAAATCAGATTGGGCTTAAAATCTTGTAGATTTTGCAATTTGAAAATTTTTAATTCAATAACCTACTGCTCATTAGGATGATAAGTATTTAGATGAAAATGTATGTGTGAAGTTGAATTTAGAAATTTATAACACCAGACACAAAACAATTATGATAACAGAGCTCTGTTATCATGTTAACATTTGGCTGTTAAGCATGAAATATCTGGGGCCATGGTATTCCAAATGGAACAATGGCCTAATTTTTAAAGCGAACTGAACAAATTTTATATGGAGCAGACAATTCGAACCATAATTTTCCTAAGATAATAATAATAATTTTTTTTTTTTTAATTTTCTGATAATTTAAGTAGATTTATTTGCCACAATACACATTTTAATGTTGCCAATTAAAATTAATATCCTTCTTTGTTTTTTTTTTCTTCTTTCAGGTAAGTTTTCAAATGAGATGAAAAATTTACTGTTTAAGTCAAGTAAGTTATGATAATAATAGTAATTATAACAATAATAATAATAATAATAATAGTAATAAAATAGTGTCGGCATGTCGCTAATCTTATTGCACATTAATATTTTTAAATTCTAGAGCGGGGAAACCAGGGCCTTAGGAAACTAAAAAATATTGCAATTTGTAGGTCCAATATTCAGAACCCTTAATAGAACTTTGAAGTTTTAGTGAAGTTTCATATCGGGAATTTCCTTTTAAAAATTAATTCCAGGAAAATATTACTGTTGCTTGAGCTTATAAATCTCTTGAGGTGCCGTCAAATACCTCCAAATAATCAGAACTCCAGATCTCTTAACAGTTGGACTTTTAATAAAGAAATTTTTTTTATATGGTGGAATTTTTCTAAAGAATGAATTTGAGGAAATAGGGAGTAGATGGCAGACTGCAAAACAGCTGTTAAGGGCTCTGATCGTAGGGCATAATAAGGGAGCGCGAGATCTGCAAACTAAAACAATTTTCAATATCAGTGCTCTGCATAAACGAACGTTGTGACACAATTTCTTATTTATTAAGAGGACAACAGCGCTGTTTTAGTGCTGGCAAATTCAATAAAACAGAGAAAACTGTTCGATATATTTCTTTGAGCTTATGAATTAACTTGTCATAAGCTTCAATTTTCATGACTCTATTACCATAATCGTTGCTTTAATGCGCGAATAATTTTGGCTTTTTAACATGCCCTACACAAGTACAGCTCACAGTCTTAGAAAATTTCGAAACAATTAAAACAATTTTGATCTTTAATCAGTTCGCTGGGTAAATAGCACAAGCACCCACGCGGCACTACACAAACGCAATGCACAATTGCAGACTTGTATGAGCTTGAGCGGTATAAAGAAGACAAAATATTTTGACGCGGTAGGAGGAAACCAGGCTGATGACACCAGACACCAACATGGATCGTCTGGCAGAGGTGATAACGCTTTTAACCTGTCCTATCACAGTTTCTGAATTTTTTTTAATCTGATTAATCGAATAGTGAATTATTGCCTATAGAGCCCTCTAATAGGAGTGATCGCTGGCACTTTTCTTGGAAATAAATTGTCATTAAACCTTTAATTTCTATGTGCGTAAAACATACTGGCATCAAAACATAAGGCTTTTGGTATCAGCACCATGTTGTGAGCCATCTTATGTTTCCAACTGCAGTACTCAGAATATATTCTTAAACAATGAAACTGTTATAGATGTAAAAATTTTAACAACCGCTAATACAACACAAAACCCAGATAAAGCAAGAATAGGCGAGAAGGTAAATTTTCTTCTTACTCACACATCAAGTAAAATGAAGCAAAAAGAAAAGAAAAATTCAGCCAAACACTCAAAAGATAACGAACGGTAGGGTAGGATTGTATAATATTCGCATTAAAAAATATTGAGAAAAAATATTCGTGAATCATTTCGAAAATTCCTAGAAAATTTCATAAAGGATTTAATGCGGCCTACTACCGCCGATAGTTGAATGAAATTGAAAGTCATTTGCATGCGAGTGAATTTATTTATCTTCCAATCAAAGTTTTTGTTTTCTTTGTAATTTTATTAATAACAACGTCACTGTTATACGTAGTGAAATAAAATTCCATTAACTAACTAACGCTCATTAATATTTGATCGTAAATACAACTTGTTGTTGGTTGTAAATACAAACATTCTTACAAGTAACCCTGGTAACATAGAATTGATACATACACACGTACATAAATAAGTATGTCTGTATGCATGAGTATGTCCACTTTACAGCTTAAACAGGTTGATCGTAAGTAAGCTCACATTGATCACCTATAAAATTGTACACAACACCTCTCCACTGCAACAACAACAACAACTGCAACGTTGAAAAAAATAAAGAATTCCCCCATTAAAACATTTCATTCATTTTCCATAACATGCACTTTCGTTAGTCATCCACCAAAAATATTCATATACGGCATGTCAAGCAAACAGAGCAACATCAGCAGCCAGCAGACTACTACAGCAGGCAAAAAGTTAACCCAAAACCAGTTTCTGTTTTTAATTCAATGCTAAATAGAGAGCTGCAAAGCCGCATGGCGTAGAGAGGGATTAATTCATAGCAACAATAAAAACAGCGGTCAAGTATCAGCACAATTATTAATATTGAATAGAGTTACCAGTTTCAAATTAACACCAGATATCTACGAGAATCAGACGCTTAACATACTGTCGGATACAGGTGCATTTGGAGTCATAAACAACGAGGAGAAGCTGCAAAGGCTTTTCCTTTGTATTTAAAAAGCGGGTCCACGCTAATGTTTTCTGGGCTATTTTTCATATTCGAAAACAACACAATTGGGGTATTCCCATTTCGTACTATTTGGTCATATTGTCATAAAGTCATAAAATTTTACACCCGTTTAAAAAAGTTGTTGTTGTGCTGCATATAAAAAAGTCATAAAATAATAGGACTGTTTCAGGTATGTTTTTGTGTTGTCATAAAATAACTCTAGAGATCTGAGTCGAACGGCTGCAAATCTTTAGGCGAGACATATACCAGTTGGCCGCCGTCACTTATGTCTGTGCATTAAATTACAGTTTTATAACAAAAAAGGAAAAATAATAATCATAATAATAATAATAATAGAGTGTTAAATTGCAAAAACTAAATATATAAAAGTGAAAAATTTTTCTCGTTTGACTTGCGTAGCTGGCAGCCACTGAACGTTTTTCCGTATGCCACCACAAAAAAAAAATTTATTCAGCTCATAACAAGGCAGCAGCTGTTATAGGGCTATTACACTGATGTACATGTGGCCAACATGCTCGACAACGTACCAAATCTCCTGGTGTAATAGCATGTCGTGAGACATGTCGGTCGGTTTTCAAAAATTTTTGATTTTTGGATGTTCGTGGCGTACCAACATACTGGTATAATAACGTGTGGGTCAGACTTCATATAAAAATTCAGTTCAGTTGTGGCCGTTGCCGGTGACGTTGCTGTGTGTTGATCGGAAAGTTACGAAAAACATGTCTTTCAGTAACGTTAGTTTTTGGAAGAATTAATTGAATTATATAAAAATCTGCCGCAATTGTGTAAAAAAATCATATACTACCACAATATGCAATTATATATTATTGGGTACAATATATTAAGCTTTATTTTCGTCCTCTTGTAATTGTATTTAATTGATAATCATAGCTGCTACAACTTTCCGCTTCATTGCCATGCGTTCGCTTCAAAAATTTTTGTATAATGAAGTACGCCATCAGCGTTCGATACTGTAATAGCAAAACGTAAACTTCGCCGTCGAGCATGTCGGCCGACATGTACGCCAGTGTAATGGGCCTATTAGAGTTTATATGTACAAATTTATTTAGCAGACCAAGTTATGACGGGTTGTTCACACTAGCCATATATTTCGTGCTATTATTTTATGACTTTATGACTACAGTGTGAATAGCCCAAATATATTGAGAAAAAGCTTAAAACTTTCGCAGTGCAACATATTGTTTAATGTGTTGGCATTATTGCACAATTTTGAAAGCAGCCATACTTGCGTTGAAATGAATAATAAACTGACTTCTTCTTAGTGGCAACGTTCTCGGGATATGGTCACCTTTTATTGCAAGTGTTAGTCTTGTAATGCGATCATAAATTGAATCCTGATCCACTGCGGTATGAAGAAGATCGGGGTTGTTGATGCTCCTTTTTTATAACTGCAATTAATTGAACTCAACGGCAAAATTACGACTGAATGCAATTTGATGAGACCAACAAGTGCCTGTTGTTCTTACGGCCAGTTCTCTTCCTCTCCCTCTCTCTCTCTCTCTCACTCGCAACATAACTTCTTGCTTTTTACATAATTTGTTTTTTTTTTTCAAACAAAGTGTAACAATGATATAATGCCTCTTGGCCAACTGGGAAAAAATAAAAAAAAGTAAATCAACTACAAGAAGAAGGTCAAATTGCTGACCAGAAAAGAAAGAGAAAAACATTAAGTGAAAAAAAAAATATAACCAACAAGTTTATATTGATAAAAACGATATCATATTAAGCAGAAAATAAAATAATAAATAAAAAAGAGTGCAAGTCTTGCACCATGAATAAGTAGTACGTGGTGTGAGAGTATGTGTGTCGTGGTGGCAGAGGTAGTGGTGTTACTGGCATCCATTTCCATTTAGTAAAACATACAGACGAGTGCAAGTAATTGTGGGAAGTTTCAAGGATTTCATATTTGCTAAAGTGTTAAAATTTTTGTTTCTTTTTTCTTTTTCATTACTTCAGTCGCACTGCTTTCCATCGCCCATCTTCTGCGAACGGTGTACTCATTATCTGCGTCAGTGTTAACTCTTGTTTTTTTTTCTTCCACATTATTAAGGTTTCTCCTTGGTTTGTGTTATTTTTCTGTTTAAATTTTACAGTTTGAAAAAGTGAAAAAATAAAACTGCTTTAATCGAAAGGCGTTAGGTTACATGCTGTACAAGTTTGGCCATGGGGTGGAGTTGAATATCTCGCTGAAGTGATTATATTTTTCTTATCTACGATATCGCCAGGCAACAAGTGTAATTTGCATATTTTTTATTTACTTATTTATTATAATTTTATTTTATTTTTTTTTTTTTTGTGAAAAGAAAGCGAATGACTTAATTTGAAAGGATAACTGTGAGCTATTTTCGTTTGAGAATAATTTTAATATAAGCATATGGGCATTTTCATAGAAAGCCCAAACGGCGCCATATTTTCATAAAGCAACAAACAAATTATATAAAAATATTTCTTGGGTAGAACTACCCGTTAGTGGCATAAAGTCCCAGCACATAAGCTGGTGCTGCGGACAGTGTAGGTATTGAGGGATCAAAAGCTCTTGATATTCTTGGCGTGAAACTACAGTTCGATGTTTTTTAAGATAAAATCATAATGATAAAATGAAAACTCTTTTTTAAATAAATTTTTATTAAAACTAAAGCCACCCCATTTTCAATCCTAAATACTAAAAAAAATACTAAACCCACTCAATTGATCAATTTGAATTTTTTAGTAAAATTTTAGGCATAAAGAATCAGCACGTAATTAAAATTAAAGAGTTTAAAAAACGACAATTCCCCAAAATATGAAACCAAATATATTTCCAAAAACATTATTTTAGAACATCTTAAACTACTTCTTATTATTACATATTTATGAATTGCTCTTCTTCTTGGTTTGGTCCTAAAATAATTAATAATTTATATATTTTGATTTATTCCAATTAAAAATTTTAGTTAATCACTTAACCGTTTAATTTAAAAGTAAGCGGTTCTCTTAACTGATTGCACAAAAGCCTCGAAGTTTGGATCTATTAATTAAATCCCTAGTCATGACGAAAAAAGTGTCAGGTATGACATGTCATCTGTAATTTCAACCGCGAAACTATCGTAACCTGGTTTTTATGCTATTCAATGCTCTTAAGCTCTTCGAGCGCTAAAACTTTATTATTTTAATTTTTAAATCAACCGATTCCTACGTGATTAGCGGTGATTGGCACAGTTTTTGATTACTATGGGGTGTTTTTTATAGAGTGATACAAGTTTAAATCATAACAAAACATAGTAATATCTTTTCGATATCAATGAAACGGTCTTTATTGGATAGAAAATTATATGACATTAATGTCTAAATATGATCTCGGTCATGTGGCCGCCACGGCTGACGCGTACAAGGCGCAATCTGGAACACCAATTTTCACAAACTTTTCGCAGCATTTGCGGCCGTATCTCGCCGATAACTCTTCGAATGTTGATCTCCAGGTGTTTGATTGTTTGTGGTTTAGCGACGTACACAAGTGACTTAACGTGACCCCAAAGAAAATAATCCAATGGGGTTAAATCACACCATCTTGGGGGCCAATCAATCGGGCCATTTCGTGAAATTATTTTTGCGTCAAAAGTTTCCTTGAGTAAATCAATTGTAGCGCCCGCTGTGTGGCATGTGGCTCCGTCCTGTTGGAACCACAGATCAGCCAGATTAATGCCAGCTAATTGAGGTACGAAAAAACTTCGAATCATGTTCCGATACCGTTCACCATTGACAGTAACATTCTGGCCATCATCGTTTTTGAAGACATATGGGCCAATGACTCCGCCAGCCCATAAAGCGCACCAAACATTAATTTTCTGTGTTTCGACAAAAGCTTGTGGATTCTCCGTACTCCAAATGCGACAATTCTGTTTATTTACGCACCCATTGAACCAAAAATGGGCTTCATCGGAAAATAAAATTGTGAATGGACCAAGTGCACGATAAATTTGACGAACAGAACCATTATTTTGATTAAAAATTTCCACAATTTGCACCCGTTGCTCTGGTGCAATTCGATCCATAATGAAATGTCGAAGCAAACTAAACAAAAAGCAACTATCAGCTGTTAAATGGGTGGTCAAATAAAGCAGTGATGCCTACTCAAAGTTGTATCACTCTATAAAAAAAAAACACCCTATATAGGAAAATCGGGAATTTTTACTGATCAGATATATACTTTCGGACTTACAAAAAATCACTATTTGAGAATTTCTCGTTCACTATATCTCACGAATGGATTAGCGTGGTTTTTAAATGTCAACAACTGACTAGTTTGTAAAATAGAGCGCTGAAGCCTTTTTAAATTGATAAAAAAAACTACATGGATAAAGTTTTTTCTAAATTTTTTTCAGTTCTGGAACACTCTTCACAATGTCACCAGTTGGGTTTCATTCGGTTTTGCCTTTCAAAAGTTATAAGCGGATAACATACACACACATACATACACATGCATACAGACATAGTAACACGCTCTCATAAGTAGTCCGGGGCAGCTTCCCAGGAGCTCAGAACTCAGAGCTCTGATGAGATATAGATTTTTTTATTAAACGGGGTGAGGCTGATAGTTCGCCATTTATTTTAACTTTTCTTAGCGGGAAGTGAAAAAATTATTTCTGGCTGATTTTCAAAACCATTTTAAAATAGTTCTCATGAAAAGATCGCTGCCGATCTCGCTGAAATCAGCATATTTGTCGTTGGCTACAAAACCAAAATCTGTTACTGTCACGTGCGTTTGTCTTAATTTTAATAATTTTTTTTTTGCTTTCATCTGGAAAAGAAAAATTGCTCCAAATTAAACTCAGCAGCAATTGTGGGGCCAGTTTAATGCTGTAAGTTCCGCTTATTGTCAAAATAAAAGTCACATAAAATGTTTGCGGTGGAAACACCCATATATTTTTATTCTTGTATATGAAACTTCTTTTAATTTTTTAACGAATTTATACATCGAAGTTATTGTGCTGGGCTACTATTGATAGTTTGAAAATATCGATAAGTAAATAAAAGTTATCGGAATAAATGTTTTGTGATGTCTAGAAATTATTAAAACTCTTTTGCGTTCCTAGAAAATTTAAATGAACTGAGTTTGCATGTTTTCACTCAAGAGGACGAAGGAATTCAGCCGCCCTTTATTTCGTTGCTTTATTCTGTTATTGAAATTAATTTTAGTTGTTATAAAAATACTTAAAAAATTTTGACTTCACTCGCCTAAAACTGAAAAGTGAAACAACAGCTGCCAGTTGTGGGCGTGTGAATGTGTCCTGTGTTGAAGTCCTGCTAATTTATCACTTCATTAAACGTCACAGGCTGCACTGATACGCTTAAAAACTTTAGAAATTTACTGGTAATTTTGCAGTAATTTATTTATTTGAATTTAAAACTTTAGTTTCGTTGTCTATTCACGATCCTTTTTTTTTTTTTTAAAGTATTTTTAAGTATTTATTTTTCAACTCTCTTTAAAACTTTAAAAATCTATTAGCACTCCATTAATGGAATTGATTATTTTTGGGGGAAAATTTAAAATCAAATAGAAAATTCTAACTGTGCTGTGGCACCCCTTGGCCCCTTGAACACTAGCAAACCCCCACGAATGTTTAAAAGGAAAATGCAACAGAGATGTTTGTGTGTGTGTGTGTTGAGAGCATGAGAATAACTGAGAGCAAGAGCGTGAGAATGTATCTACTTAAACGAGAGTTTCTTAAAAAATTTAAAAGTGTGAGTAGAAAAGCGGGAATGCCAAACCAGCGGTTTTTACTAGATTTGTTACCGTTTTTAGCATCTCAAGAGTATTTTTCACGTTAATTGAAATAATAATTCTGTATATTTTTATTCCACAAGCTCTCAAATGTTTAATAAGTGGGAAAGATTAAGCAGTTTTGTTGGGGTAGCAAAAACACAAAATTTATACGCATAAAATAAATAGTATGCGGAGCCTCCACGACTTCGAATTAGATAAATGGAGGCGTGTAACAGATAAAAGTTGTCTTATTTTATAAGGTTTTGCCTTTTTTAGCCGGGCGACAATTTACAACACTCGAATGTAATTTACAAATTACATTGAAATTTCGTTCGATATTGAATGCGGTAATTTGGCCTCTGATTGGGCTCTTTTGGTTTGTTTGTGAGAGGTGTTGAGAAGTGAGTTGGAGATTGTGGGGATTTTCAAGCACCATACAGACAACGCAAACTAGTCGGGGACACAACTTTCTGTCGGAGTCATTTTGCTAAAAGGAATTTCAAACAATTTCCCTTGATATTCTTAAATTAAAAGCACAAAAATTACTGTATTTGAAGTAAAGCTTTTTAAATGTCAATCCAATATGAATAAGGAATAAGTCGTAGTGTAAATGTGCGCGACTTTTCATGGGAGGTTTAAAATAAAATTTGCAAAATAATCATGAAAGTGTATACTATTATTCGTTCTTCTGCAATTAATTACACTGTGCGACAGTAAAAATAATATGTACATTCGACATGACCGAATTTAAGTCGTAGAGCGACTGGGCTACATCATTTTTTTCATATACAGAATTTCAATTACACGCTTGGAATCGAAAGCCTCTGCCTATTTCTATGAAATAATATTTAACTTTTTATTATTTTTTGCAGATTTGTAAATATAAATAACTTTAGGTAGAGGCCTCAAAATGACCTAGAAATCGCCTTAAATATAAGACAAGAGAAAAAGTTGTGACCTGTCAAACATAAAAAAAATTAAATTCAAATTTAAGGTTAATTATTATTTTCGGCTTAAGGCCATATTCGGCATATGAAAATTAATTTAAACTGCCTAATTTTTTTTATTATCAATTATGTATATTTTTATAAACATTTTTCAATCCAATATTTCGGTCACCTCTGCTGACCATCTTCGGGGATCTAATGAAAACAATGAACAAGTTAAACAGATATAAAATTATTGTTAAATTTTTTTTACTTTGGTGCCAATTTGTTCTAATAGCTTATATGAAATCTTATCTTTTATATATATTTTTAAAGGAACAATCAATATTGATTGATTTGAGGCCCTACTTGTTACAATCGGACGAAAACTGATGGAGTTATAATAAATTTTCTTTGACAGACTATGATTTTTTTTCCTCAATATTTAAATAAACATACACGAAATTCTTGAAAACTCAAAAATTACACAGTGCTACAAAATAAAATATACTTTTAAAGTGGTTCCATTTAAGTCGTAGGGTGACCAGAGTGGAACATTTTGTCATATTTAGAATTTCGATGACGCGCACAAAATCGAAAGTTATCGATAAAATACCATTTTGACAAAAATAAAAAATTATAAAAAATTAAGCAAAACGAGCCCTCAATATCCATTTTTAGTTATTCAGTGCTTATTTTGATTTAATTTAATCAGATTTGTAAAAAAGTTTCGATAAATAAAATAAATCGAATATAATAAAAATTTAAAACTTATTTTTAAATTCGCAGGCCTGAACTTGATTCCAAATAAAATAGACTAAAAAGTCATAATATGAAATGGCACTTGAAGTTTTTATTGTAGTTTTTTTTGCGTGTTCGGTGAGGAAATTCCCAGGAATTTTTAGTTATCGTAACTTTTTTTTTATCTCATCTCTAGGGACAGGGAGAAACGTGTTATTGATTTCAGTGTTGAGGGTTCGATTACTGTCACTAGTGTAATTCAGAAAGTGTGAATTGTTATTTATATTATGGCGTTTTCTTTTCTGGAAAACATGTAACATTTTTGAAATTGTTTTTTTAAAGGTTGACGCTGGAAAGGGTTGTAAAAGAGAAATAGTTTTTTTTAGGAATATTCGATTGATTTCTAATAAATATTTAATTTTCAAGTGACAGAATATTGTCATTTATTGTCAAAAAGTGTGAAAAATGTTGCATTCTTTTTTAGAAAAGATCATCAACATGAGACTAACTGCCGATGAAAATGTTGAGAGAGTTAAGAAAATTTGGGAAATCCCTGGTGATGTCGATTACCATAATACCCTTTTTAAATTCGGACATGAGACGTGTCGAATTGAAATTTTTTTAAAAATTATTGAACTTTGACCTACAAAAAACAAACTTCTTATTCACCAGATTTGGTATGCAGCCCTCAATCTCTGTTCTGAATCGCTGAGAGCACGTACAAAAAACAAACAAATCTGAGGGTCATTGAGGAAAAAAAAAAAAAGAATATATATACATACATATATATATATATATATATATATATATATATGTATATATATATATATTAGAAAAATTTTGAACAGATCTCGTACGTTTAATATTTTGTGGCTCTTTTTTCTAAGGGGATCGTCTGCGTGGAAAACTCACCACTCTTCGTCGTTAGTACACATGCAAGTGGTTTCCCGCAATGCCATCAATATCAAGCCGATATTCTATATTCAATAACAAATACGGCTCATTATTATTTAAGCCAAAATAAATTGGCTTAAATAATATCAAGTTGTATGAACGTTTTTTACAACACTTTAAGTGCCTGAATTCTTGAAATTAGGCAGCACTGTAAAGGAGGACGTGTTTGGCATGCAATTGGAATGCAAGTGAGAGTGGGAGAGAGAGAGAGAGAGAGAGAGAGTATAAAATAAATCATCATTCTGTTGTTATGAACGAATTTAGTGCATAGGAATTATTTTGTTTATTTTACATAGAAAAGAAAGCATGCAGATGTATGCGTGTGTGTGTGTTTTGTTTTTTGTCAATTTCTATGCAACGAGAAAAAATTGTTATAGACACAAAAATGTTTGATTTTAAACTGGAATAAACTCATGTCTATAACTTTTAGTATCAAATCAAACAATTTCAACAGTACACATACTTGCAA
Organism: Linnaemya vulpina; assembly: GCA_963675445.1. Classification (NCBI taxonomy): domain Eukaryota; kingdom Metazoa; phylum Arthropoda; class Insecta; order Diptera; family Tachinidae; genus Linnaemya; species Linnaemya vulpina. The sequence goes on along the minus strand of OY776279.1, from coordinate 69,874,215 downwards.
TTGGGAAACCTCGTACTCGTGAATTCTACCGTGTAGGAGTGTGGGACTGTGTTTGGGATTGTGCGTCTATGTATTGTTATTTTATAGACAGTTCTGAGACATTTGGAGTATGAGAGTAAAACGAATTGTTGTTGCTTTATATGTAATTCATACGTGTGTGTGTGTGTGAAATTCATTTAGGATACCCTGAGCGTATGAGTATTTGGGGGACGTTTGTTTAACAGTTTCTATTTCCTAAGGTGGGCTTAAGCGCCTGCTCCTAAAAATTGGAAAATTGTATATTTTCCAACCCAAAAATGGGGTGTAATACCTAAACAAACACATACACACACACACACACACAAACCGTGTATGTATTGTTGAAGGAAAATGCAATTTTTTGCATTTTCGTTTTTCCCAACAGCAGGTATGAGTAATACTCATTCTATGTATTAACTTAAAATTGTGAAAAATCAATAAAATTTTTATACATATTTTTTGGAAATTCAAACTGACAAAAAGTTGCCATAAACTTACCTTTAAAGCACTCATCTTAGATTTATAGCACATTTAATTCAATTAATTATTTTTATTGAAATTTTATTTAATCTATATTTTTTTTATATTCATTAATTTCCTTATTAAAATGACATATTAATTTCCTAACATATTTGATTTTTAATTTTCTAAACTTTTTGTAAATTCATCACTCATCAAGCACTTTTTTTCTTATATTTTTGGTTTTTTTTTTAAATTAAAATATGTATTTTATTAGCAAAGTATTCCTTTATATATCCTTATTAATTGAAAATTTCCCGCGCCTCCCCATCATTTAGGGAGGGAGTTGTTTAGCTATGTTTCTGTATAGAAATTTGTATCCACTTTTTCCATTTATTTATATCATATATTTTTTGTTTATTATAATTTTAACCGTGTCCGTCTATGCCAATTGCCAATACACTAATAAATTCTGCGTAACATTAAAATATATAAATTGTATCCTTAATGCCAAGTGTTTTCCCCAAAACAAAAAAAACAAAAAAAAACAAAGAAAAAAGTTTGCAGCAACAACAACATTGAAATCAAATACTTGATGTGAGAGTGTCTGTGACGATTTGTTAGTAAATAAAATTTTTTACTCTTTGCGCTGGCGTCATAACAAAAACATTTACTCAAACTTCATCTATTCACTACATGCCATGTTTGTACACCCTTTTGCTTTACCAACAAAACGACTGAGTGCAATTAAATGGCAAAAATTTGGCGCTCTAATCGATTTTTAATTGAATTTCAAATCAACAATTGACTTTGAATCGAAAAGATATATCTGCCGTCGTCAGTCGGTTTGTCTTCTCGTAACAAAAGAAAAAAATTATAATAGTTGGGAAAATGTCAAGGCATACCGAAATATATATTGCAGAATAACATCAAGAGATGGCGCGCTTATATGCTACTAAAGGTGCAAGTGCTCAATGGTTGAAGGCTGTGCTAGAAACCTTGAATTAATTTAAAATGCAGCCAACACTTAATCGGCTTACAACAGAGTATCTAAAACTGTTATTTAAATAAAAACAATTTTGCGCAGCTTAAGAGCCTCTGCTGTAGCCAATACTTAATCGACTTACAGCAGAGAATCTAATACTATTATTTCATATGAAATAATTATCTGCAGCTTAAGAGCCTCTGCTGTAGCCACCACTGAATCGACTCACAGCAGAGAATCTAAAACTTATTTCATATGAAATAATTGTCTGCAGCTTAAGAGCCTCTGCTGTAGCCACCACTGAATCGACTCACAGCAGAGAATCTAAAACTTATTTCATATGAAATAATTATCTGCAGCTTAAAGCCTCTGCTGTAGCCACCACTGAATCGACTCACAGCAGAGAATCTAAAACTTATTTCATATGAAATAATTGTCTGCAGCTTAAGAGCCTCTGCTGTAGCCACCACTGAATCGACTCACAGCAGAGAATCTAAAACTTATTTCATATGAAATAATTATCTGCAGCTTAAAGCCTCTGCTGTAGCCACCACTTATACCGATTTACAGCAGAGAATCTAATACTATTATTTTATGTGGAATGGTTATGTGTAGCTTTAAGCCTCTGCTGTTCATGGTTAATGGCTGTACTGCACATTATTTTAGTCGAATTAAATTATTCCCACTTGTGGAACAATGCAAAGGTTCATGTCCGCGTTGTTGCATAGAATGAATAGTATCCACTTCAGCTATTATTATATAAATTCCGCAACAGTTAATTGAAATATGTTCTTGTTGAAAGTCATGTCATATAAAATATCAGCGGATTGTGACTTGGCATATGGGTAGAGCTGTACCGAACTGAATCAAACGCTCTCAAACACTCTCAAACGCTCGTTTTTGACAAGAACCTCTAATCAAACCCATGTAATTTAAATGGGTTTGATTAGAGGTTCTTGTCAAAAACGAGCGTTTGAGAGCGTTTGATTCAGTTCGGTACAGCTCTACATATGGGCTGTCATTTCAAAAATTACAGTTTGATGGTCAACATCATGCAATGGAATATGCGAAAATGTCAAGCGTTGCCGCTAGTGCAGCATTTTGTATAATATGAAGAAATAATAAAACGGCAAAGAAAGAGATTTTGATGTGTATTTAAATCAACTCATTATTGATACAGTTCTCGTATACTGTTTCCTAATAAAATTTGTGATATTCAAAATATGTATGTTATTCCACCCAAAACGTTGTCATAAACAAAAATACATACGAGGACTGATGCGAAAGTGTAGCGGCTTTCGAAAACAGCGCTATTCTGCTTTGGTGCTTAAGTTGAAAATTATATTGTTATAATGCTTTTCTTGTTCCTTGGAATATTTATTATGTCCTTTTAAGTTTAATATTACGATTTGCAGTTTGTAAATCTTAATTAAAAATTAAGACAAATATTTTGTTCGAGAACTGCTAACATGGGGCATATAATTTTAATACATATTTTTTAATCTTAGCGCCGTATTGAGATCCTGAAGAAATAAATGATTTAAGGTTTTAGTTAATAAAAGATTTCATTGTCGATCTTAAAATTCTAAAACAAAAAAAAAAAAATAATTAAATAAGTAAATAAATAAAAAATTAAACATCAAAAGCTCTTCAATGGCAACTGTTTGTATCACCAGCAAAAGTTTGCTGGTAGTGACACAACAAATCTGTCATCTGGCAAAATAAACATTTTCTTCACACACTTTATTTTCACCGACACATGAAATACAATAACTAAAAACTTTGCGCCAGAATATCTTGGGGACAGAATGTGAAGTGTAAAAGTCATAAACTTTTACACAGAAGATGCAGAGTTTTTAAGACTTCAGCAAAAAAAAAAAAAAAAGAGAAACTTTAAAGACTTAATTTTTGCTGCTGCAGTTTTACTCTAACAAAATTGCACTTACCTGCAGGCGATACCGATCTAGGGCTCTTAAATAAATTGTTAGCAAAAAGTTTCAAAATTTATTTTTTAATAAATTTAAAATTAGCCACGTTAGAACTAAATAAGCCAATTGATTTGTCCTTCCATCACTCGCTTTATTTGTACAATCTAAATTATTCGCCACGATAAGAAACTGCGCCTGATCTGGTGTGGAACAGGCCGCTTCCTTGCAATTCAATTGATTTGCTTCGGCAAACGCTGGAGCCTGCACGGACAAATACAGGGGTGGGCAATCTTTTAAATTCTCATAGTCCAAACACAAGTCCCCCAAATCAAAACTAAAATCGTTTGTAGTGATTTGCCGACAATCTACTCCTTTTGCATAAGGCGATGTGGGATCACGGTGCGGCCAATGGTGAGAGCGTGACGTACATATGGTGAAGGCTACCGAACTTAGGGGTTTAATTTTCATATAGCGCATACTGCCCTCCCTCAAGAAATAGTGGGCTGATAAACGATAAAAGTTGATGTGACCTAAAGCAACATATTGAATGAGCTGGTTGGAGCCAGTGGACAGTGGCGACCAATAAGACGAGCAGCGGGGATTAGTTAGGCGACGCGGTGCTTTAAAGAAAATGAAGAGTTGAAAAATTTTATATATATATTTTTTGATAAATATAAGAAAAATTGGGCTCATAACCAGGCCAGTTGGGTTTATTAGCCGGACTCGGAATTAATTGCGGTTTAAGGTAGAAAAATTTCAAATAATTTGAATCTATTTTTAGCCAACATTTATTTAATATTTTCCACGTGTGGCCCACATGGTTACTGCTCTTATTTAATCGTATAAGACCCACCTTTTCTAATTCGCTTTACCAACGGCTCGCCAGCCCTTTTCACCTCCAAATCATAACTTAATAAAAATAGATCCTCTCGTTGTTGGCTAACAAAATCCTTGAAACGTATTACCGTTCCGCCGGCAAAATAGAGAAATGTTAGTCCCGGCAAAGAGTTGTTCAAATAGTTTAAATAATCTCGACAGTAGTCGTAGTCATAATCGTATATGAATGCTATGGGACTGGGCACCAGAAGGGCGATCATAGAGCGTCCACCCAAAGTTGAAGTATTACGTTCCTCTTTCATTATGGTTTCGGCTAAAATTTGAGTTTGGCTTAAAATCAAAGGTAAACTGAAGCCGGTTCTAACTGAAAGAAAAGAAGTATCGTATCAGACTTTATTTTAGCTGCATGAGAACTAACGATATCGTTAATAATTGGATTGACTGCATGGTGAAGTACTGACAGAGACGGGGAAATATTTATTCGTCATCGTTCTGAATTCCTTGGCTTTTGTTTTTTGCTTCTGCCAGAGTTGAAGCCAAATGAAAATCGTTCGAGTCCTATTTTCGGTGATTGAGTGCATTTTTAACAAACATTTGTGATTAGCGATGACGCCACGCCCATAAGGAAAATTGCGGCGCACTGTACCGGAACTAGAAAAGAGGGAAAAGTTCTAAGAGAAGAGATGAAGAAGGTTGAGAGAAGAAATATGAGGCCCGACAACAACAGTCGTGCATTTCATGACTGAGCGCGGAGTCGATTCCGAGTACTACATCTTCATAGTCTCAATATTCCCTACTTTAGTCCACAGCACTCTGGAGATGTTAACGAATAATTTTTTTCTTTACTGCGCGGCATCATCGGCTCTTTGATTTCAAAATGAGCGAAAGGGTAGTTCTGTTGGGCCAGGCTGACTGATTTTTTGTTTCCAAAAATTATTCAGTTAAATATCAAAGGCGGCATGGCCTCACTTGCCACACTGCTCTCTTAAAAATCCATTTCTTGCCAACTTAATCCAGTGGCAACTTTATTTCTAAAAGGGTTCTGTGCAGTAGTTCCCCAATTCGTAGGATTAAACGCCTCTGAATTATGTACTTATTAGGGCCTATGACGCCAAGTCAGCTACTCTTGCAATAATAGACGCCAATAATCAAGGCAACATTGCCCGCAAACGTTGCCAGATTTATTGGTAAAAGTAGTTAATAATTCGAGTGATTGAAGGATATTTCTTTGTTGTATCCTTTTAAGTTTCCATGCAGCTTAAAAACACCCGTTACTTGGTTTATAAAAATGTAGAGTATATAAATAGTAAATATTAGGGTATTCAGACGATTAAACTTTGCTAGATTAATCGATTAATTAGCGATTAAAAAGCGACTAACTATTCGAATAATTCATAATTGATTTTCTTTTAATTAACGAGTAACTTAATTTAAATAACGAATAATATATATCGATTAATCGAAAATATGTTCGTTTACAGTGTTTTTTTTTAAGTAGAAAAACAAGACCGTGCATGTACATCATATTATTGAAAATGTTAAAAAATCAAAATGGTTTTTAAGGCGTATAATGGAAGCCAACAAAAAGGCCACAGAAATTGGATGTGCTTTATAACTTTTTGCTTTCACTCTGCCAAAGTCCACAATAAGGGAAAGTCTTTAAAAAAAAGTTTTTTTTATTCAAATAAAGTTGCATCCAAACCAAAGAAAGAAGTCGTTTGAAATCTAAACATTTACTGCCGAATTTATAGGAACTACTGTGGACTTGAAGAGTGCCTTAAAAGAACATTTTTTTAAGAAAATTATGTTTTAAAGAACTCCTCAAGTCGATATTATTTTTTATGAATGCGGCAGTTAAGTTTTATCCTAATTTTGAAACCTTGTTGCTACTTCTTTATTTGAAAAGTTTTTTTTTGTTAAATTTTGGTTCGATTTTTAATAAAATCTTTATAGAAAAACGTTATTTGTTAAACTATTAAATTGGACAAAATTAAAATCATCTGAAGTCAACAACATTAAATTGTTCCATTGTTATTAAAAGTTTATTCGAATAATTTTATGCTTGATTAATCGATTATAAAAAAAAAACTCCGTAATTGAATACCCTAGTAAATATATTTAAATAATAACATATAGGGTGTTTTTTATAGAGTGATACAACTTTGAGTTGGCATCACTGCTTTATTTGACCACCCATTTAACAGCTGATAGTTGCTTTTTGTTTAGTTTGCTTCGACATTTCATTATGGATCGTCTTACACCGGAGCAACGCGTGCAAATTGTGGAAATTGTTAATCAAAATAATGGCTCTGTTCGTCAAACTTATCGTGCACTTCGTCCATTCAAAATTTTATTTTCCGATGAAGCCCATTTTTGGTTGAATGGGTACGTAAATAAACAGAATTGGCGCATTTGGAGTGAGGAGAAGCCACAAGCTTTTGTCGAAACAGCATTACATCCATAGAAAATTACTGTTTGGTGCGCTTTATGGGCTGGCGGCGGAGTCATTGGCCCATGTGTCTTCAAAAACGATGATGGTCAGAATGTTACTGTTTGTGAAAATTGGTGTTCCAGATTGCGCCTTGTACGCGCCAGTCGTGGCGGCCACATGGCCGAAATCATATTTAAACATTAATGTCATAAAATTTTCTATCCAATAAAGACCGTTTCATTGATATCAGAAATATATTGCTATATTCTATTATGGTTTAAACTTGTATCACTCTATAAAAAACATCCTTTATATAATTCTCTAAGATCGTAGAAGTCTATTTCCATGTACTGCCGCATTTAGTCAATTTAAAAAATGTTTTTTAGTCAATTTAAAGTTGAAATGGGTTGCACATTTTATCAGGGGGCAAATTACAGCACTCGTTATCGAACGAAATTACGAAATATTTCAATAGAGTTTATATGGAAATATTTTAAAATTTCGTATCGTATCGAATGCCGTAATTTGCCCCCTGATGAGTCATACTTACACCACGATTGGCTGGTCCTATTCCAGTTGGCATAATAGTCCGTTATATAGAATGTACGATTCACTATGATGCTGCCATCTCTAGCGGCCAGCAGAGTAATCGAACTGCCATAAGGATTAACATTCAAACGCTGCACCACGTAACTACATAAAAGGCTTTAGTGATTCAAGAATTTCAAAATTACTTCAAACAGATTCGTACTTGATATAGTCCACGATGTGGTCGTATTCCCAATAAGTATCCAAAAATATAAAGATATCGGTCATTACAGTGGTACGATTCGTAATATGTTCGGGCTCTTGGCCATACGAGGGTTGAGAAGAAGTACAATCCAGTATTTTAGCTTAAGGAAGAGCGAAATTTAAATGAAATGAAGTTATTATTATTTTTTTTTTAATAAAAAAGAAAACACTCTCAGTTGGGGTTTGCGGATCAAATCCATATTTAAAAGGTTTTATTAGAAAAACTAAATTAACATGTTGCTTAAAAGATTTCACTTAAATAATTAAATAAAATTAAGTGTGTGTGTGTGTGTGTTTGTGTTTATAAATTGCAAAGCCTTGGGCAGACCACTGACATTTATTTATTGTAATTTAATTTGAGAAAAAATTAAAAAAAAAAATGATGCTGAAATATATCGAAAGTGTATGGAAAGCGCCATATATTTGTTACAAGACCAGGCTATTTCTCAAGCTGTAGCTAATCCTACGCATTTACAGGATTTAATTACAATCGCTCAGACTGTTTCCAGTGTTGGTAGAAAACTGTGTCAGTCTAGACTCTAGAGCGGTCTAAGCGGACACATTTAACGGGCTTGTGAATTAAATTTTACTTCTACCGCCATTTAACTAGCGGCGAATTTTTAATAATTAGGAGCACCACCGAATACTTAATCTATTTCAATTGGTCCATAAAGATCGCAGGAATGAAGATCTTCGAAAAGGTAGAATATTTTGGAAAACGCAACACTCACGTCTCTTCTGACCTGGAGCAGCAGCAGGTGTCAAACAATATAGATGGCGCTGGGCTGATGGCAAATTATTAATAGGGTTCGGCAAGAGAAATGTTTTTGTAATTAATAATAATGGCTGGATGCAATTAGAATCCTTAAGGAAATTTTGAACATTTGCGGGGCTTTAGAAAATTTTGCTCAACAAATACACCAGAATAATGGTGGCCAAACTGGTGCTTAATGTGGACACCCCGCTGAAGCAGCCTAAATTTACTACCGATATTACATAGCGCGCCTGATCGGGTGTCTGGCAAGCTGCATAAGTGCAAGCGGGTATATAAGAGCTGCCACCAAAACCATTCGATGATGATGACGACGAGGAAGACGTGGCGGTGGCCTGGACGGAGACATATAAAGGAGGACATTGATGTATGGTGTAGTAACCATCGCAGGCATTTGACAGATCATATGAAAAAGTGTTGCCCTGCAGTTTGGTACATTTGACATCCGAGTTGCCAGATGTATAGTTTTGTTGGGGTAGCACAACTGAACGTGACGTGCATATTGTGAATTGTATGGAATTTTGTGATTGTATATTCAAATAACGGCCACTGCCGGCTCCATAGAAATAATTGGGCACCATGCGATAGAAGTTAATAACACCAGGACGAGCATATTGATCTATTTGATCGGTGCCCCAGGTAGAAGTATACCAATTGGCTCCACAGCGTGGATTTATAATGCGACGTGGGACTGAAAATAAATTATGTCAATTAATCTTTGCTTTCGCCCACGAAGATATAAATAACTTACATGTCTTGATTCTCATAACCACTGGGGTACCGGCTGTTGCTGGCATACTGGAGGGGCTCAAAGCGAATAGATCTTTAGACGGTTCTCTAACAAACGCAGAGAAACGTGTTATAGTGCCGCCAGCATAATAAATAAAACGCAAATCGGGCACTTGTTCTCTCAAAGTCTGCAATTGAGTGGTGGCATAATTCGAATCCGAAGCACTGACTGAGGCCATATAAGGCACCAATAAAGCCACCAAAGAACGTCCGCCCACCGTAGAGTTCGCCTTTTGGCCATTCATGTATTGGTAAGTTAAATTGTGGACGGAACGAAGTATCGTAGGTAAACTAAAGCCCTGAATATCTACAGATCACAATTGAAATAAAATACTGAAATTATTTGCCACAACAGAATATCGATTTCTATCAACTTACAACTATTATGTGTGGTGTAATTCCAACCCTGGAATATATCTCCCATATAATTGGTAGTATTTACTATAATGGAGGCATCAGCTGCTGCCAACAAAGTCACAGAACTGGCATAAAAATTGATGTTTAAGTTCTCCAGCACATAACTGCAGCGGAATTATAAGAAATAGACAATTAATTGGAAAGGGATTGAAAAGAAAAATCACTTACTTGACGTATTCCTGCACCTGATAGAAGGGCCATGTTGTGTCCACATAAACGTAAATATTTGTCATGGCTGTTATGGTTTGCGAGACGTCTTGAGGCAAAGCACTGCTAACTGAGCACGAAGGATCGTTCATGGCTAAGGGGATAGTGTTATTTTTAGTATAGAAAATTGAAGTAAAACTGTCGTAGTGAAGCAATTTCAGCAATTATATTAATGATAAGGGATAAACTGCAAGGAATAATCGCATTTTAAAAATAATCATAAATTAATGCCCAACTGTCCAGGGGGCAAATTACAGTACTCGTTATCGAACGAAATTACGAAATATTTCAATAGAGTTTATATGGAAATATTTTAACATTTCGAACCGTATCGAATGCCGTAATTTGCCCCCAGGAAAGCTTTGATCGTCTCGGTGCTTTTATCCATAAGAATCCACTAGAACAGTGGGTTCATTAGGCGCAGAGCTAAATCCTATAATTATTGAGCAGGAAGCTCAATGAGTAGGACCAGCACTCAGGGAATAACTGTTACATCTGTCAGGCACTGCGAGGAAACTGGAAAGTTGGTTAAATTCCCATTTCGTGGCTGTGGACATTCGATTGAAACTTCCTCAAATTGTAAATGATTGAGCAGATATCTGCAGGCAGTTCGTTTCACCTATAGACTTCTCGGTCAAAGACCAGGTACTCTATATAATGCATAAGCGATTCGTTAGAAAATCGATCGCAAATGCATGCTCTTTGCTGATAAACGCACTTGCATTGGGAACAAGTTCCCTGATTTTATTAGACAACATCCCGATGTCGTAACGAAAGGCACCCCGCAATACTTAACTAATAATTCAATATTTAAAAGTTAACAAAGAAGCAGCAGCGGAGATAGTTTGTATTGGAATAGAAACTGCATATTATGGATTTAGATATCATGTCCAAAAAAAAAACCTTATCGGAGTAACAAGAGTTCAAACAGTTTTTCTAGAAATTTAAAAAAATTATTTATACTTTGCAAATCTACACAAAAATTTCTTTAAAACTATAAAAATTTCATCAATTTTGGTGGCCGATGAGGTCCTTGAAAGTGTGCCACAGTATCATATGTCAGACGGCCTTATATACAAACTAGCGAATTATATATAAAACTGAGAAATAATTGTGGTTGTAGTACATACTTTTTCTAAAAGTATCAGTATTGACCTGGGGGCAAATTACAGCACTCGTTATCGAACGAAATTACGAAATATTTCAATAGAGTTTATATGGAAATATTTTAAAATTTCGAATCGTATCGAATGCCGTAATTTGCCCCCAGTTCTTTGTCTTTGTTATTTAAGGGGGCCGACAATAATGAACTCACAAATGAACAGTAACATGGATTTGAAAAATTCCATTCCATATTCACGATTTGGATGAGAATAGACTAGAGCTCCCGTCAATGCTTTAACTACTTTAGCCAACAGAGTTCGTAGTGAAAAGAATTTTTTCGTCCATCGTCTACAATTCGTCTGCATGGAATTAACATCGAAAAGTAAAGATCTCTGACAAAATGTTAGCAAATTTTCAAAAATATATGAACACGCATTTCTATGGAGATCTGGATAACCAACTGCGTACCATGTGGGCTCAAAAGTAATGTAAATTCAAAGCTGGCAACTTTCGCCAAGGACTTTCTGAGGAATTTGTCAAAGAAATTAATTTTATTACAAAAAAAAAAAATCAATAAACTGACAGTTTCAATTCTGTCCGTTATAACAAATTCCGCATGATCAAATTCCGTTGGATAATACCAACAATGGCAACGCTGGCTACAACCGATTCAATATTTTTATTATGATCTTCCAAACAAGCAGAGAGTATTTCTTTTTCTAAAAGCGCTTAAAAACTATTTAATAATTTAAACAACAACACTTCAGTACTCACGCAAATAATTGATCAAAGCATTTGTGGCCGATAATGAAAAATTCGCAATGGAATCTGGTGAGAGAGTAACGGCCAATTGCATTTCTCGATCCAATACCTGGGCAAAGGCAGACGTCTGAACCATTAGCGTTTGCTGATAATTAATAATTTGTTGGAAAGTGTTCATGCGATTGCAGGCCATTATGCCGCTACTTAAAACTCCATCCAACGAATAGTACATGCGCAACAGTTGTGACAACTTCAAATTGCTAACTTGATTGCGCCACTGGATAATGTTAAGGGCCAGAATTAGACCATCTATGCTGCCACGAATTTCGGCATCGGTCATTTCAAGATTTTGTCTTTGCGATAGGAAATACCATTTGGGCATGACTGTACTATTCCAGGCACCAGCAGCTCCCACGGTGGCCTGTTCGTTTGCAGAAACCGGCACTTGCACCAACGCCACCTCAGCTAAATCGCCAGCCAAAGTGGCAGCCCATCTATTGTCCACATTCACGGTAGCAATTTGAGGTGCATTTTGATAACCGTTACGTCTGGAGGCCAACGACAGCAGCGTTCTCAGTGGCACCGTCTGAGGCTGCAGGCCCGCAGCAATGCCAGCTAATAAATTACCAGCCGCCACAGTGCCCCATTGAGTACGTATTACACCATTTTCTACCGGACACTGGCTAATGCCATTGCCATTATTATTGCCATCGTAGCCATAGCCCCAGCTGTACTCGTAGTCGTAGGACTTGGCATTGGCATTCAGCCGTTGTCCCGCTGCTAAAGGTATGCCTTGTTTGTTTGCCTTGGCCTGTATGCTTTCCAAAATTTCCACATCTCCAATGAAATTGTTGGGCCTCTGTTGAGCACTATTAACATGGCGTGGCAAACGTTGAGCTCTATACTGAGCTAAATTACTGCAGACACTGTTCTCATCACCTCTAACTCGTGTATCAAACGAACTGGACAACATAAAATGCAGAGAGCAACGCTCCTCACTGCTTAACGTATTGTTGGGGAAATTGATAGCATTCCCGGGTATTAAACGCTGCAGTAGTATACGAAATTTAGGAAACTGAAAACCTGTCGGACTATATGGTATAACACCAGGGTTGGCAGATACACCCGAAGCTCTCTGTATGCCATCTTGGCGAAAACGATGTATTAGCGATACGGCCAATTGTCGCATGTCTTGATTGTAGCCATAAGAGTTTTCTACTTTTTCAATCAGCGTTATAAGTGTTTCAATATTCGAAGGCAAACGATTGGCCCGATCCATGTAGTACGTGGTATTGTAGCATTCTACCAAAGATGGTGGTATTTGTAGTTGGGCATTTTCTTGAGCTTGGCCTAAATCTATGCTACAGCAGAGATATAAAACTAGCAGTCTCACAAAGACCTGCATTCGAATCGCTTTAATCATAATATTGACTGCTTGAATTTGTTTCTTTTTTCAAAGTCGTTAAAGGCTGGAAAAAGAGAAGAAAAAAAATTTATAAATTTCTATGCTGACGGATGTAGTTCTCTTTTTGAATTATACTTTCTTATTATATATGTCTGTCGTTTGTAACCAGTTCAGGGCCAGCTCGCATTTACCAAAATTGTTATTATTTGTGGTCTAATTGCTGTGCAATATTTATATATGAATTACTTACTATTCCTAACGACAAGTGTTACTCTATTTTAGTAAATACTCGTATACACACACACACTAGTTTTATCTGGAAATACAAATACATGCAGGCATATATTTTCTATGTTTCTTTGTATGTTTTATTTGATCAATTTCGTTATCAGGTTTATAATTTTTATGCGGCTTACAATACAAATATTTTCAAATGAATGTTATCTGTTAACTAAATGCCGATGATATCATCCATACCCTACAGCCATGTGCATTTATAGAAAATAATCTAAACAATTGTTTCTATTTAAATGTTATTTTTAAATTTCCACTACAAGTAAATTGTTGGTAAAAATATTAGAATTGAATAACATTTGGAAAGATAAAGTAAATGATTACAGTGTATTTTGTTGCTATTAACAAGCATGCAAAAGCAAAAAGAAACCCATGCAAAAACAAATTTTATGTTAAAATAAAAGGCAGGTGCTAACATGATTCAAAATGTTAATGTTTGTAAACGTACAGTCCATATCGTTTGTTTCGTATGCACATGTGGATCTGTAATAACAGAAGGTAACATGAAACATAATCAAGCAAAAGCTTACAGTGTATTTCGTTTGCAAAGATAACACTGTTACTCTTAACATGCATGCCAAAGCAAAAACAAACGCATACATAATTTATGTTAAACAGAAAAGCAAATGTTTACATATTCCTTTTAATATTTTAAGGCAGCACTTTTTCTGTTAACTGCATGCAATAACAGAATACCCATTCAAATAACATGTAAACATAAAAAGCAACATTTAACATGTTTACAAATGTAATGCAGCAAATGTTTACAGAGTATTCTGTTTACGAAGATAGTACAGTTCATGTTAGTATGCAAACAAGAGAAGAAATCCATATAAAGTTTGAAATTAAACATAGAAGATAATCAATTTGCACAGTATTTTGTTTCGAAATATAACGCTGTTACCGTTGCTGTTAACATGCAAAACCAAACAGTTCATGTAAAAAAAAAATATATAAATATGTATTTGCGAAGAATGAAAGGCAACATGTTGTCAGTGCACTTATTATAAACAGGGCAACTAACAGTAGATAAGCAATTGCATGCACGTATTTTCTTGGGCGATAAATGCAGAAAGAAATATTGTAGATATTCAGTTTTAGCAGCTTTTATTAATTGAGTCATTATATTTTACATATTCTAGTCATACTGTTACTCAAGACAGCATGAAAAATGGGCCTCTTATATACTCGTTGTGTACAACAATTCACTAATACTGGCAACTTCGGACATTTCGCTCACATGTAGCAAATTGCTGGAAAAAAACTTAGTGCCTACGTAAATATCTAATATCTTACGTTGTTTGGAAGTCCTGCATCAGAGTCCAGAGCTGGAAAATTTAAACAAATTTTTTTTTTTAAATTCAATAGAGAACACAAAATATCTAAGAATTAAATTAGCTATAAGAAAATTAAAACTACTATTGCAGGGTTGGACAATTGAAACTTATTTTGGTACAAAAAAAGTAAAAGCCGACGGAAGTTGGCGAAGGGTATATATTTGATACAGCAGACTTCTAAAGTGATTTTCTGTATAGAATTTTATACGATCATTTATTGATATAATCGTGAGATTATGCAGGATAAGTAATCCCGGCCTTAAACCCGTGTAGTAGGGAATTGTATATCTCAGACCAACTAACTAACACTTATCTGAAATAGAAACTATTTTAATTAGTGGTAGCGTTTGTTTTCTTCGTCAAATACTCCATAAGTGTGCATTTAAAATTTTATATTTCAAAGCTATTTTTATTATTGTATATTAGATACGAGTGTAGATAAGTCATACCTTAATGAGCGAAACAGTTTCGTATAACTTTAAATTTTCATTGTTTTGTGAGAAACTAAAGTTGATTTCTTTTCTACAAAAGAGTGCAACATTTTTTACACTTTTCAGTAGATAATGGCTACACTCTGTCATTTGAAAACAACGAATTTATTCGAAATTTATTCAACATACCGTACGAAAAACTATTTCTATTTTAAAACTCCTCCAAACAGTTACTTTTTAGAAAACAATTGAAAAAAGGCAAAAATTTTTTCGAGAAAAGAAAACGCCATAAATTAATTAATAAAAATTTTTTTTAAGTTGAAATTTATTTATTAGCTTCTGTGCTGTCGGAAAAATATGTTCTGAAACTGTTCAAATTCTAAATATTTGCCAAGTGTGAACGACCTTAACTCTGCTGATATAAATTTATTTCATAATTTGTTGTCTCTTTAGCAGTTGGTACCACCCTAATATTTATTATGTGTATGACTCATATATTGAATTTTGATAACACACAAAGTTTTATTGATATAATCTTTAACGGAATCACAAATTATTCACCTTTTTTTTTGTAATTAGAATTAGTTTCACAAGTGTTGTGTATGTATGCTGTGTTTTATTCACAATTTTTTTTTAGTTTGTTTTGATGTGTGTGTGTGTGTGGATACCTTTAAATACATTTTTATTCACTTGTTGGTTTTTGTACAAAAAAAAACTCTACTTTTATAGCAGTAGAACTCACAATTATTAGAGTTGGTAAATAGCAAACTATACATGCGATTTTAAGACCTCTTTATCTATGATAAGATAAAGAAAATTCGTAATCGGTGTTCGTAAAGGGTGGATAGTGGTCACCTTTATGACACTCATACCAAAGAATTGCAACAATAAAAAAAAACAATTTAATATTATAATAAAACTTTCAAAACACATTTACAAATTTTATTACTTAATAATTTTATGACACTTCATGTATTCAACACAATGAATTTCTTATAAATTTGTAGTTATTTTTACTTTTCGCTACAACGATCTGTTAGTTAAAATTAATTTATTTACCAATAAAATTTATTAAATAAGTATTTTCACAATGCACCGTTTCCACTAGTCTTTTAATTCGATTTTGCTTTTCTTATAAATTCTTTAATTTCTTATTATGGATTTTTCTATACATAATTTATTTTTATTATAAATTTAAATTTATCCACTTATTTTACCTTCTTGTGCCACCTGTTTCAGAATTCGTACTAAAATCACTAACAATTGAAACTGAAACAGTTATGCCTTGAACAAACACTCACACATACGCTTCCCATTATCTTTGATAAACTCTACAAAAATGTTTGTGTTTTAATGAAGTGAAAAAAAAAACAGTGGGACGAACTACAAATAAATTTACGCACACTTTATTAGGAATTAATATGAAATCGCAAGTTTGTTAAATGCAACTTTCTAAGTTAATAAATATGCTGTAGACTGCTGCTAGACAATTTATAACAATTAATGAAATTAAAATTATTTTTATTGTATGTAAATTGTGTAGAATTATTTGAATTTTGATGGGCGAATTATTTGAAAAATTTTTTTAAATCTAGAAAGACATGATAAACACTCCAAAGCACCAGAGAAAGCCGACATCAGTTTTATATACATATACAACTTACACAGCACAGCATAGCAGCTGTTTTCGAAAGCCGCTGCACTTTTATCATTAGAGCTCTAAATATTTCTCATGCAGCTAAATAATAAAACAGGCGATATGAGTTACAATTAAATATTTTTTATTTTATAGAAATAAATAAAATAAAAAATTTATATTAAAATTAAATATTTTTTGCTCACTCTGCCCACTGTGCAATGTTGTAATCGCTCCAAATGATAAGATTAGAGGGTTTTTGTTGGAAAAAAAGATAAATAAATAAATAGAATAACAAAAATTATTCACCCAATTTTGTGGAAGCGGTTGAGAGGTTTTTTTTTTCTTCTCTGCCATAAATAAAATGTATGAAACATATTTTGTCTATCGTTGATTTACTAACAATTTTGGTGTCTCATTTTCGTTGTCATAACTTCCTGTTAACAGGGAAGGAGGGGAGATAACACACATTGAAATTTCATAAAATCTTAACGTTTTATGGTCGTCGGAAGACATTCTGGCTATTTTTAGATTTTTCTTTGCATGTCTGTATTCATGCAACGATTTAAGATTTCGAAAATGTTGAATTCACCCACCGTAATTCGCCAAAATTAATTTTTGTTTAATCAAACCTTTTCATACTTCTGGAAGAGTTAAATTAATTTAAAAAAAAAATCAAACAAAATGAAAAAGGCGAGACGGAGCTGGACAAAAGAAACTGTCTTTGGGACATGAAATTAAACAACTAAAAGAAATATTTTCTTTTTCCTTTTAATGCTGATTTCTTTTCTAGAAAAGAGTGCAACATTTTTTACACTTTTTAACAGAAAATGGCAACATTCCGATTTATGAAATTAAGGAATTTATTATAACAATCCAACATCTTTTACAAAAAGTAATGCCTGGTTTAAAACTCCTCCTCCCAACTGCCACTTTTTAGAAAAGAATTGAAAAAAATTTAACATGTTTTCCCAGAAAAGAAAACGCCATAAATTAAAAATATTTGATATATTTTAAAGAAATTAATTGATATTAGAAAAAATAAAAGCCAAAAACGCAGCTCCAGAGCTGGAAAATTTAAATGATGAATGAGTCGTTAAAATTTCGATTCCATGATGTCGAAACTGGATTGTGACAAAAACAAACTTGCAGAAAAAAAAAATGTAAATCTTTCGGCCTAGTACAAGCCGCAAAGATGTGGCTTGAGAAACATGCAACAAAAAAATTTAAAGAGAAGAACATGAAGAAACTAATAAAACGGCAACACAGGAACTCAACAAAAGTATATTAACACCGATTTGATACACTTCTCGTATTCTTTTTCATAATAAAATTGTTACAAATAGAAATTGTTATCACATTCAGCCAGGCCGGCTACTCAACAAGTGGTAATAAAAAAAATGCACATGAGTACTGAAGAAGAAAGTGTAGCGGCTTTTGAAAACAGCTGTTCTGCTCCTGATGTTGACTTTTCCTTGTGCCTTGGGAATATTTATCATATCTTTTTAAATTAAAAACAACTTTCGAACAAGTCGTCCATCAGAATTGAATTTAAAAATAAAAGCAATTTTAATTAGAATTTTAATTTTAAAATTTAGTGCTCTGATGTCTCCTTACAATCTTTTTGATATCAGCCAAATGTATAATAAAAAAAATCTCTAACGACTGACAGCACTTAATAAAAATAACTCCCAATAGCCAATAAAGTTGGCCAAAGTTATTCATTACAAAATCTCTTAATATTAACTTTATTAATCGCTCTTTTCTAATTTTATTGTTTCTTTTTTTCGTTTCAGCAGCAGCATTTTAAGGTGAGTTAACTTATATAATTTTATGGATATTTTAATTAATATTTGGGATATCAAAAATATACAAAATAATTGTAGCCAATCGGGTAAAAATTCTTTCTCAACTTTATCTCTTCATTATCGCTTGTTTTCTTTTTGAAATTTTTGGAATATTTTCTGAATATTAAATTAAAGTGGAAACCAAATTAAAAGCGAATAATGTTGCTGTTATTTCACATCTCTTATTAATCTGTTATAACTCTTTATTAACTCAAAATGTTTGCTAATTTGCAACTCTCGTTGTGCTTCCATGCGTATACTTAATATTATTAATAATGTTACTTATACGTCACATTGTATTCCTTAAAGGATGTTGGTAGTTCATGTTCTTATTATCTCATAAAGTGCAAGTATTTTCACACCCTTTCGAAGCACTTTAAACTAAAAAAAAAATAAATTAAGTTAAAAAACCTAAAAAACACACTTTTTAACAAAATCAAACTAAAGAGTTATAAATAAATTTTAAAATAATATTAAAACAATAAAGCACCAAATTTCGATTTTATTGGGGGGGAAAAAGGCGTGATGGCCGTGTGCTCTATTTTTCTTTTCACCATAATTCTTGTACTTTGTTGGTTCCTTATTGTCTTAAGTTTATTTTAAAATATAGTTTTTTACATTTTTAATTCGGTTTTCTTAAAAAGTCTTTGGCTTAGTTTCTTAAAATATATTTATTTAATTTATAAAAGTTTCAAATATATATTTTTATATAATTTATATATCTAATGAAATGAAATATTTCAATCTCAGGGCTTTATCGCGAAAGTTACCACATTTTTTCTTGTATCGGCTGGTTTTTATAGAGTGATACAAGTTTAAATCATAATAAAACTTAGATATATATTTTTGATATCAATGAAACGGTCTTTATTGGATAGAAAATTTTCTATCATTAATGTTTAAATATGATTTCGGCCATGTGGCCGCCATGACTGGCGCGTACAAGGCGCAATCTGGAACACCAATTTTCACAAACTTTTCGCGGCATTTGAGGCCGTATCTCGATGATAACTCTTCGAATGTTGATTTCCAGGTGTTCAATTGTTTGTGGTTTATCAACGGACGCAAGGGACCTTACATAACCCCAATGGAAATAATCCAATGGCCAATAATTGGGCCATTTCGTGAAATAATTTTTTTGTCAAAAGTTTCTTTGAGTAAATCAATTGTAGCGCCCGCTGTGTGGCATGTGGCTCCGTCCTGTTGGAACCACAAATCACCACGATTAATGCCACGGGACTGAGGTACGAAAAAACTTCGAATCATGTTAATATACCGTTCACCATTGACAGTAACATTCTGACCATCATCGTTTTGGAAGACATATAGGCCAAGGACTCCGCCAGGCCATAAAGCGCACCAAACAAAAATTTTCTGTGTTTCGACAGAAGCTTGTGGATTCTCCTCACTCCAAATGCGACAATTCTGTTTATTTACGTACCCATTCAACCAGAAATGGGCTTCTTCGGAAAAGAAAATTTTTAATGGATGAGTTTGACGAACAGAACCATTATTTTGATTAACAACTTCCTCAATTTGCACACGTTGCTCTGGTGTAAGTCGATCCATAATGAAATGTCAAAGCAAACTAAACAAAAAGTAACTATCAGCTGTTAAATGGGTGGTCAAATAAAGCAGTGATGCCAACTCAAAGTTATATCACTTTATAAAAAACAGTATCGATAACAACTACACCCTAAATCATGTATTTGCAACTTGCAATTACTTAAACGCAACTCCACTTAAATATTCATAAAAAAATTAATGCTTCTTTCAAAAAGATTTTATGCCAGCAGTTACATTCAAAACAACATCAATTTCTAGTTATTTGTTTTTCTTACTTCTTTCAATATAAGGAAATATTTGAATATTATTTTTATAAATTTTTCTTTGTTACCAAAAAACCCAGTGATATTAATATTTACTTCTTATTTTCGGAAATGTTTTTTTAAGTAATTGAAGAAGTACTCCACGAGTAGTAACGAGTGTGTCTGTGGAAATGTGACAGGAAAAAAACAAGCCACGCCGCTATCAAAAATAGAATATGAATTTGCAGACACTTTGACAAAAGAAATAATTTCTATTATTATGCGCTACTTTTATTTTTGTTTATTCTAAATCATTCTGAAAAAAAAATTCCCCTATTTTGTTGGCCGAAAAACGAAATATATTTGGCGATATCAAAGAGAAGACAAGATAAACGTAAAAATGATTAAAGGATGAGCTGATTTGAATAGAAGGGGTTGGAAAAGGATATGAAACATTAGAAATTTGCAACATTGTGGCAGGACTATCATTATTGTTAAGATTAAAGAAACAGTTTTAAAACGTTAACCCGTGAGAGGTGAACAAATTTTTGAAACTAAAAGATGAAAAATTTTTAAAGTGGATTTATTTTCAAAATACTTTAGCGTGATACGCTTTCGATTTAAGTCACCAGTTGCGTTGTTGTTAAAATCAAAACTTCTTTCCAAATATTTTAGATTTATTCAAAAAACCCGGCTTTTGTTTTAATCGGTTAATCGCTGCTTTATGCGGTTGATTGTCGATTAATCGCTTAACCGATTATTAAACTATTTCATAAATTAATTAATTAATTTTGAAATATTGAAAGATATAATTTACTTATTATATTAAAATTGTGGCAGTAAAAAAGCAATAACAAACCAATTCTTAAACTAAAAAAAAGTAGACTGCAACTCGATAAATATTAGGGTGTTCAATCAATCAGGCTTTTATTTTAAGCGGTTTATTGCCCGCTTAAGTCCTGTAGGTTTTAGTTTAGTCGATTGATTTTAGATTCATGGGTCTGCTGATTAACAAAAATGTTCCATTAATTGATTAATTAATTTGAAAATATTAAAACACTTTATCAATTCATTATATTGAGATTTTGGTAGCAGAAAAATAACTAAAGAAATCAGGAGAGAAGTATATAAATATTAGGGTATTCAATTAATCAGGATATTATTTTAATCGGTTAATCACTCGCTTAATTCCATGTGCTCATAATTAATCATTAATTTTCCACTAATCGGTCAATCGATTAATAAACATATTCCATAAATAAAAATATTAAAACACTTGAGGTGCTCATTATTTCGAGGTATCGTTAGTAACAATTCTTGAATTAAAAAAAAAAGCAAAAGAGTATTAAAACTTTGGAGTTAAAAAGTGTAAAAAGTGTGAAAAATGTTGCATTATTTTCTAGAAAAGAAATCGACATTAATTTATTTGTAAGCCACCTCGAAAAAGTGCAGAAATAATTACACACAATGAGAAGATAAGAACATGAATCCAAACTTGTGATGTAGGAGTAACATAATTATTAATAATAAGTACACGCTTGGAAGCACAAGATAAAAGAAGAGTTGGAACATGCAAGTGAAGCTAAAAAAAATATTATTAATAAAAAAAAGAAAACGATTTGATAACACCCGATTGTGGGTGAGATTTCCTTACAAAAGGATGATAATGCAGGGATGGGAATACATGTACCTTTAAATATTAACAAGCGCTTCGAAAAGGAACTCATGCTCAGCATAGCGCGCTTTAATGATCAACAATTATATTGATAACTTTCGTGTACTTTTGCTTGAGCCTGAAAACAGAAACTTGTTTCAAGGATAACCTTAACATATCGATTCCTTTCCCAAACAATAAAAAAGTGTTGCTCTTAAAAAAGTATATTTTCATATGCACAAAATTACAGACAAAAAAGAAAAAAAACAAAACACCGCAGACGTTCTGTTGACAAGACATGATGTCAACAAGCCGCTTAACATTAATTTGTCGCATTTTGGCTGCAGCAGACTCCCCGTGCACATGAAATGAAACATAATGAACGAAATACACAAACGACTGCCTGCATTTATCACTGGCAGATTTCAATAACAAAATTTGCAAAATACAAGAAAAACTAACAGAGATCTGAATCTCTAAAATAGGCCTGAGCTGGTATTGGGATTCCTGGCAAATAATTGTCATTCCCTAGAGTTGTTGGAGTTGCAGTTTTTATCCAATTGTTTTTGTTGTTTACATTTTGAATACAGATACGACATGGTAACAAAAATGAAATTAATTTGCTGGGGGCTGATAAAATAAATTTAATAAAAATGTTATTATTAAAAATAAAATTTAAAGTGTTCTTAAGAACATTTAAACCAAAAAAGTTTGTGTAAAGAAGCATGAAAAAAAATTCAAAAATAGGCCAGGAAAAAATTCCAACAGCAGCACAGGAACTTAACAAAAGTGTGTTAACATCGATTTGATATACTTCTCGTATTCTGTTTCATAAGAAAACTGTTGCAAATGAAAACTGTTATCACATTTAACTGAAGCCAACTAACAAGTGCTGAGAAATAGAAATACACATGCTTACTGAGGATGCAAGTGTAGCGGCTTTTGAAAACAGCTGTTCTGCTTTAGTGTGTAAATTTTATATATAAAACTGATATAGACTTTCCCTTATGCTTTGGAATATTTATCCTGTCCTTCTGAATTAAAAACCCTTTGCGAACAGTCAGCCAGCCTATCAAAATTATGTGTAATAAAAAATAAACTCATTTTACTTGCTTAATTCAGTTCAATTGATGTTATCAGGCAAAGCAGAATAGTTGATTTGAAAAGCCACTGTAGCTCCATCATAACAGTACTCATGTGTATTTTTAGGCGTCTTATGTCCTCCTTTTTTTCTCGAAAACATGCAATATTTTTTCACTTCTTTTAAAGTTCTTTTTGAAATACACATGCGTACTGAGGATGAAAGTGTAGCGGTGTTCGAAAACAGCTATTCTGCTATACTGTGTAAACTGAATATATAGAACTGATATAGACTTTCCATTGTGCTTTGGAATATTTATATTTATTTATTAGGCGTCTTAGAGAGTCCTTTTTTTTCTCGAAAACATGCAACATTTTTTCACTTGTTTTGAAGTTGCAAAGAGGCAGAGTTATAAAACAAAATTTTATATTTTTAAAGGCTGTTAAATTAATTTCTAGAAAATTTTCAGCATTTCCAAATGATTCAACAGTGACATTTTTTTTATTAAAAAGTGCAAAAATTGTAGCACTCTTCTCTAGAAAAGAGAACGACTTATTTGGAAAGTGATAACAATTTCTATTCAAATTTAGTTTAATTAAATTATTTTTTTTTTAGTTTCCAAAAGACATTATAAATAAACCAATTAGAAAGGAAAGTTAGCATCAGTTTTATATATTCAACTAACACAGCAGAGCAGAACAGCTGTTTTCGAAAGCCGCTACACTGTCGTCACCAGTACTCATGTGCATTTTTTTCTATTACCACTTGTTGAGTGGCCGGCCTGTCTGAGTGTGATAACAATTTCTATTTGTAACAATTTTGTTATGAAACGAGAAGACGAGAAGTGTATCAAACCGGTGTTAACATACTTTTGTTAAGTTACTATTTAAATTTTTATTTTAATCTTATTTTCTATTTAAATTCTATGAGATATCCTTAACACAAATTTAAATCCAGTGTTACCATTTACTTATTTTCCACATGTCCCATTTCTTTTGTAATTGTTTTCCGTTTGTTCAAGAGCTTTTCCTGTTAAGAAGCCAATGCTATGCCTTCAAAGGCTGCATATATCAAATCTTGTGTAGCATTTCTTTTCGTAATCGGAATCGGAAATTTTAATTAACATTTTCTACCTTCTCCCCTTAAAATATTCAGAAATATCCTGCTGCAATTCTTTAATACTTTAATTCGTTTTAAATTAAATTGAGTTTTTTCTAGCATCATATTCAAGGAAATCATCTATAAAACCCAAGATAAATATGAAAATCCTATCCAAACTTCAATGTTGTTGTGCTGTTAGTTTTGGCAACAAAAACAAAAAGAAAAAGAAAAGCAAAACTTTAAACAGGTCCTTGAAGCAAAAGGTTGCATGGCAGAAGTGTTTCCAGTTGTTGTTATTATTGTTGTTGTTGTTGTTGTTGTTCAGCATTGTTATATATTGGCTTTGACATATGCTAATTAAGCAATTAGTCATATCGTATGCAAACTCCTTCTGGTATCTGGCAACATGTCCTTAAAATTCTGGCAAGAAATCAGATATTTTTTTGTAGAGCAAAACAAACAGTGTCTCAATAGAACTACTCATATGACCAAAAGGGATTTATATATAGTTTCTTAGGAAAATCATTTTGACTTAATAAATTTCCTCAAATGCAATACGTGTACAAGAAGAAGAAGAAGATTTTCTTAACATTTCTTTTATATGATTTCATCTGTGTGGGGAATATCGTCGTGTGGTTTTCTTTTCTCTCTACTTCATTCAACTGTCTGTCAAGTGTCTGATAAGAATAAAAAGGTCTCATATGTTGAAGTAATATTTTGTTTTTGTTTTTGTTGTTCTTATTTTTTGCCGCACAAAGTCCTAAGATTTCTTGTTATAATTGTCAGGATATCTGACTTTTAAATAATAATTCTTGTTCATTTTCCATGTGCTGCAAGTTTAAGTATTTCACAGGATGTTAGTTTTGCTTGTTGCTTTTAGTTAAACTTGAGGAATGTTATTTCCTTTGTGGCTTGCAAATGAAAATGCTGAGGAATGTGGAAATTTATAGATTTCTTGTGTTCATTTCTTGCCAAAGTTAAAGTATATTTTATTGTTTTAATTAGATAAAATTTAGTTGTCTTGAGAAAACTAAAGAGATGCAGAAATTTCGTGTTTAATTTGTTAATAATAATTTTGATACTCAGAATAGTTCTTTAGAAAATATGGGAGGACAAAAAATCTAAAGTGCAAGTAGCCATGGGCAGAGTAGCCCGTTAATAAGTCCAAATAATAAACAAATTGAAATAATAAATAAAAAAGTCCCGCGGCATATCATTTCCTATTAACCATCAACAAATTAATGCCTCAGCACTATCACCTCTTATATTAATTCCATTCAGGGGGTTTGGGAAGGGAGGTAAAATAGACCAATAATATGATTTCAACCATCAACAAATTATTGCTTCAACACTATCCTTTCCTTTATTTATTTCATCAAAGCGGTCCGGGAAGGAAGGCGAAACAAAAATAAAATTTGACTTCGAGTCTTATACTGATAGATTATGAATCATCTGTGCCGTTGGTGCTGGAGTCATCTCAGCTGATCCTTCCGTCTTCCTAATGAATCCAGTGCCTTTAAAACTGAGATCTTGGGTGTTAAAAACGAGGATGAAGTGCAAATCGAGAAAAAGGCGGTTTCTCTATCGACAGTCGGGCGGCACTTATGTCCTTGGGATCACATAACTTCCTCTATTGGAGATGGACAGTGCAAAGCTGTGTTACAAAGACTTACACTCATCTGGATTTTAGCATTTAGCCGCTTTCCAGGTAATGAACAGGTAGAGGAGCCGTCCTGGGATGGTTCTTCTATGAGCGTTACTAATATCGAATCACATCATTGGATACATCATTGGTTACCATAAACTACTTCATCCCCGAGCATTTTCTGTAGAAGGGCTGAAAATAGATGCCATAACATTAACACGTGGCGTTGGGATCGCTAGAAAAATGAGGCGTTGTTACAGTGACACACGCTCTGCAGGGACATATCGAGGCTTGTTGTAGTAGCCACGGGACACTGGAAATGTAGAATAGGATCATGGCTAATCATGAGTTCTGTCGTAGTCGTCGTGTAGAATGTGGAGAGCAGGCAGTCAAACACTAGCCAACCTCTCAAAGTTATCAGAGATTGAGGTTGGCTATAGTACGGATAATCCGTATCTTCTGTTGATCTGTTAAGAAGGTATCATCTGGTTTATCCTTGATTGCTTGTGCTATCATGTCTTCAGCACAATACATTTAATAAGGTGATGATAACCCTTGAGCAACGGGAATGGAAAAAATAGTAGCCTTTTTTACGATGTTGAAAGTTGTCATACGATCGCAAAAATTACATATAAAATGAAAGCAGACTTGAACAATTTAAAGATGTAGTAGGTTAAACAAAATTTTGCCAAATCGATGAATGGGATTCAATCATTGACTTTTCCTGGTAGTCCATTGATCTTATATGATCCTGTTCAATCTGTAAAATAACAGATCAACGCTAGAAATTAAAAAGTTGTAGGTCTGGCCAGAAATTCAGGGGAAAAGACTACGGGGTTTAGTCTCAGAGGAACCAAAAATCGATAATAGTTTAAAAATCGGCATTGGTTTGTCACAGGTTTT
Organism: Linnaemya vulpina; assembly: GCA_963675445.1. Taxonomy (NCBI): domain Eukaryota; kingdom Metazoa; phylum Arthropoda; class Insecta; order Diptera; family Tachinidae; genus Linnaemya; species Linnaemya vulpina. Next base: position 69,847,572 of record OY776279.1, on the reverse strand, counting down.
GATATGCGCCGCAGAGGAAATGCCTTCCAGGAGTGCAAAGTAATGATGTTCTCTACCGACCGGTTTCCACAGGTCATCATCTTGGCGGTGATTTTAGCGTTTGTACACGTTCGTGCTCGTGTGTACTGGGCGGACTACGTTGCTTCCTTGTTCAGTTTTGGATGACTCTGTGGCCGGATATATATTGAGGCCTCCTTTGGAAGTCCATGTGGCGAGTGTGCTTGACTTGTAAGACTTTGTTCTAACCGATAGTTTCTATGGGAGAGGTGGCTATAAAATTGGTGCTGAGAAGGTCTTTTTGTAGACTTCTGTTGTGTCAGTTTCTTCCTCGGTGGTGGCGGCATAAGGGATCTTCAGCACTACACCTAAGCGAAGCTTCTTTGTATGTGCTGCTATAGGGCGTCAGAAGTTGCAGCCTTTCCGTGCCCGGGGTGTCTGTGCCGGGGAGTGCGACTCAGCCAAAGGCTTCTCTCCGAGCAAGATCTTTGGAATCGTGTGATATTTACTTATGGGAATAACTCGGCCCATTTATCGTCAGCCGTAGTAGCTTTTTTCCGCTTTGGAGGCATCGGGGATATATAGTCGGCATCTTTGCGTCGTGGAGTGTGATTCTTCCACCAAGTCCATCTTGGAATTTATGGTTTTTCTTATGGGTCTATAGCAGTTTCTTCATGGCGTGTGGAAACAATCTTTCCCAATCTAGAGATTGTCATATAATAAAACTGGATTTTTATATAAGTGAAATAAAATTTTTCCAAAAAAATTGCTCAATCGAACTAACAAACTCCTGCTGCCTTAAAGTTCTTCTCGCTCAAAATACAGTTTAAATGTTGCTTTAAAATTGATACCCCCATTTAAATTCAACCATCAAATCATCAATAATTCACAAACAGAATGTCAACATATTTCACACTCAAAATAACCAAATAATAATGATGCTCTTCAAACACTTGCACACTGATAAATATTTCACCGAACTCCCAAGCAAACAGTCATAATCAAACACACAAAGTTAAGTCCACACTTTGTTAAAATAAACTGCAATCACACGTCGATTAAGATTATTTTGCCAAAGGCAAAAGGACCTTCCAACTCGGCATGGATACAAACTGCTTGCTGCACTTAAAATAATGCTGGCAGTTATCTAAACTAAAAAATAAAAATAAAACAATTTGAAGCATAATCCAGCCAGCATTTTTGCTGAAAGTCAAAGAGAGAGAGAAAAAAAAAGAAACTAAAGCATACCGTTAGGAAGCAAAAAATATTAAACAAACTACAGCATATCAAACAGGGATGTGTTGATACAACAAAACACAACATTCAGCTGCATTGTTGAATGAGCACGAGCTGGGTTTGATGCAGAGCACAAGACAAGTACTTCAAATGTAAAAATTGTGTATAAAATATTTGTGAAAGAAAAAAAAAAAAAAAAGAAAACATGAAATAAACATGAATTTTTCATGACAAAATTCGTTGTTGCAACAACAGCATTTCTTGCTGCAGAAGACAAATCTGCAGGCAAAAAGACTGTGAGTTTAGTTTAACAAAACTGTCAAAAATGATTGTGTGTGAAATAAAACAAAAACAACTCGACATAAAAAGTGTCAAATTTAAATTTTTAACACGGAATAATAATGAGTCGTGTTGGATGCATTTAAAATGTATTGAAAGTTATGAAGAGAATCAATTTTTAAAATCTTTAAGAAACGTTATTGTTGCTTATTTAGTATTTAAATTTAAAATGTTTTCTCCAAGTGTATCCTGAAATTATCTACTCGAAAAGCTGTTGACCATGTCTCCAGTCTTGAAATGGAATGTGTGCGAAGTAGCTTGAGTTCTTGAATTAAAGGACGAATCCAATATTTATTGCATGACCATCTCTGGATTAGGAGAGGCCCAGGAGAGGAATTGGCACACGCGCCAAAGACAATTGTGCAGACCCTAAAAGCGAACTAATAAATTTCGAGAAGGATTAAAGGACTATTTCAAATCTCTTGTCAGCGATCTGCGATGAGCAAACTTAGCTGGTGCAATAGTTTTTGGACTGGTCCCCCATGGGAAATAGGACTTTACTCTCGTTGACTTATAGATTTTACGGAGTGGATCATAATTTAGAACAAACGACAATAATCTTGGACAAGAGCTTTTATGTTCTAACATCAGAAAGGAGCCAATGCCGGAATCGCACTCCACGGCCGAGTATATATCACCGATCGCTACCAAGCAGACAATTGCAACTCCGGATAACGATAAGCAGCCCCGGCTCTTAATGAAACTTACCCGTTAGTAAATATCCTTCGATCTTAAAGATTTTGGTGTAAGAGAGAGAAGTCAGTGTCTATACGGCAGAAAGTAGTTAGATTTTACCGATCTCTACAAATCAGAAAATCACAACTACGGATAATGACAAGCGGCCTCAGCACGTAAAGGGGCGTGGTCAAATATCCTACATTTTTCCAGATATAAATTGGAGAATGTTTGAGCAGGAAACAAAAGGATTTTTATATTTACATGAACTTGGGACTCAGCATGATCTAACGTGATACTGAGAGCGTGGACCGAGCTATTCTTTAACATCTTACGATGATGTGTAGGAAGAGCGGAGTAGGTGCTGCACTCCAATTCAATTTATTCGCTAATAGGAAACCCTTCACGGTCTTAGACAATCTCAAGACAAATCCAAAAAGCTGTTGATAGTGGGGATTTTTATATTTACATGAATTTGGGACTCAGTAAAATCTAACGTGATGTTGGGAGCATGGGCCGAGCTATTCTTTAACGTCTTACGATGGTGTGTTCAAAAGCGGAGTAAGTGCTGGACTTAGATTTAATTTGAAACCCTTTTCGGTCGGTCTTAGACAATCTCAAAGCAAGTCTAAAAAGCTATTGATAGTGGGGAAACCCCCTCTTAAAATACTAACGGGGTTGTTCACAAAATATTGGGGTTCTAGACGAACGCAGGTTGTCATTGGAAAGTCCGAGATTAGAAAGTAAGCAAAGAAGGTGGAGAACATCTCTTGGACCGCCCGATGGTAGTTGCGCTTGGAATAAAGTTCCTCGGAAGCATCTTGTCGACTTTGTGTGAAATATACAATAATCCTTTGCATTGCACAAAATATCCTTTGGGTCGCAGTGTTTGTGGTCGGGCTCGCTTCCAGGATTTTCTTTGTTGCCATCATGGCAGCCGTTCGATTCATTCATAAAGAAGGCGACGATGACGACGACAATGGGATTAAACCGAATTGCAAATGAAATAATTTTTGACAACTAAAGGATCCTTCGCTAGGAACTTCCATTCTTTAACTTTTAATAAAACAAAGTGTAAGTGTGTGAGTGTGATTCATCGAAATTTTCTATTCGTGTGGAGAACATGTTGATGCCATTATGTGTTATGAGTTCGGACTATGTCATAGCGATTCCTCTCACTGATCGGATATATAAAAATAAATTACTTTTTCGGAATTTATTTCGTTCACGATATCTCACGAACAGATTGACCGATTTTGAACGGGATCGCGGTGATTGACGTCGTTAAAAAAATACTTTTGAAAATAAGTTTTTTGTTCGTTTTTTTTTGTTTTCTAAATCCACCCGTCCAAATTAGTTTTAACCTGAGAATATCTGAGTTTTGAGAGAATTCTTTATAATCCTGCCAGTTTTCCTCGCTGTTCACTCACACATACACACACATACAAACAGGCATAGTGCCAGACTCTCAGAATTAGCGAGTGAAGCTTCCTAGAACCTCAAAACCTCGAGAGCTGTTTGTACGTCTGATGTGTCAGGGAAATGGTGTTGACATTTCATTGAAATTTATCATCTTGTAAAGTGTTGCTCGTGATGCCGATTTGAGGAACACTTATGTCGTTTTCTTTTCTGGAAAACATGTAACATTTTTTCACTTCTTTTCCAAGAATTGGCGGGCTTAGAGGAGTTTTAAAACAGAAACTTCTTTTCCTGAGTGATGTTGGATTAATTTCTAATAAATTCCTTAATTCCATATATCGGAAAGATGCAATTTTTTGTTAAAAAGTGTAAAAAATGTTGCACTCTTTTCTAGAAAAGAAATCAGCATCAATCAATATTCCAAAGAAACAACAGGGAATATATCGCGGGTATTATAAGATGGTAGAACAGGAGGTGCATGTGTCCACTCAACTAAAACACTCTGCGGTCTTGAATGTGGCCGAATCAGTGGACATCCCCTGGGAGGGGAATTTCATGCTCATGCATTAGCTATCGTAATTGACGGAGATTGAAGGAGTAGTGTCGTTGTTTTTCTATAATTAAGCTGGAGAATCATGTAGCCAACGGCTGAATAGTTTCCGCATGTACCGGAATGAGCTCCCGGTATTAGCGAATTGTGCCTCGCTAACGACTTAACACTGAATTGGCTTAAGCAATAACACGATCTAATACAGCACGAGAAAGTTAACTTCAGTGTGAAAACAAAAAATTTGCTGCTACGCTACGAACGAAATACTGAAAATTTAGTTGGAGTAGGGGAATCTGTAGCGACAAGGGCAACTTCTTGGCAATTAAATTTACAGATCACTTAAAGATGTGTGCTGAAAGTGGTCCAGAAAGTGCAAACAATTAAAAGATTAATTATTTTCAAACCGGACACTTTTCAAAACCTTTAAAATATCCTTAACCCTGACCCACAACACACGGGCAAATATTATAGAAATAGTCCTCTATCAAGAAGAGTATGACCACATGACCAACATGCTTCATTAATAGTTTTATACCCACACACACACACACACGCTCACACACTCACACAAAAAAGGAACCACAAAATGTGAATGTGTGCTGTTGGCTTTTCGTCAACTCCACAAGAAATCTGAAACTTAAGTAGACACGTTTTTCTTTCTATCGGCCAAAGTAAATGTGTGAGAGGACGAAATTGGAAGCTGGAAAATATTGCGAAACAAGATGCTGGACCTCTGCTGACCACATACTCATTAGTTTTCTTTAATTTTTGTTATTTTTTTTTTTTTTTGGTAAAACATGTTTGCCAAATGGAATATGTGTCCCATATCAGAATTTGATTTATGTCCACTTCCAACTGCTGCCACATCCCTGTTCCAAGTTTGTGTATTCAAAGTGATTTTGTTGGGTTGATTTGTTTATTTCTTATAATTTACATAAATTATTGTTAAGGGTACAACAGCATTAATTTGTTATAGTTGTTGTTGTTGTGCATGTTGGTCAACACTTCGTTTATCATTGTTGAAACAATCCATGATTATTGCAAGTTTTCCACCACACACAAACACACACACACGTACAAACACTTCCATTGAAATCTAGAAATTTATTTGGATTTGAAAATAAAACAAATGCACGATAATAATAAATGTGTGAAAAAGGTTTTTGTATCAATACAGTTGTGTTGAGAATAAAAGCACAGCAGAATGTTGTTTGTCGTGTAGTTTTTTATTTAAAGAGTGTTTTTTATAGAGTGATACAAGTTTAAATCATAATAAACCATAGTAATATATTTTTGATATCAATGAAACGGTCTTTGTTGGATAGAAAATTTTATGACATTAATGCTTAAATATGATTGCGGCCATGTGGCTGCCACAGCTGGCGCCTACAAGGCGTAATCTGGAACACCAATTTTCATAAACATTTTGACCATCATCATTTTTGAAGACACATGGGCCAATGACTCCGCCGCCAGCCCATAAAGCGCACCAAACAGTAATTTTCTGTGAATGCAATGGAGTTTCGACAAAAGCTTGTGGATTCTCCTCACTCCAAACGCGCTAATTCTGTTTATTTACGTACCCATTTAAACAAAAATGGGCTTCATCGAAAAATAAAACTTTGAATAGACGAAGTGCACGATAAGTTTGACGAACAGAACCATTATTTTGATTACAAATTTCTACAATTTGCATGCGTTCCTCTGGTGTATGTCAATCCATAATTAAATGTCAAAGCAAACTAAACAAAAAGCAACTATCAGCTGTTAAATGTGTGGTCAAATAAACAGTGATGCCAACTCAAAGTTGTATCACTCCTTAAAAAAAGACCCGATAGTTGAGGGGGCTGTTGGCTGAAGTAGTGAAAACAAGACTACTAATTCTGCCACAATGCACTGCACATATGGCAGTCATCGCCTGATTACTGGTCCAAAGACAAAATAAAAAATTGCTGAAGCAGCATTTTCGGGAAAATTTTCAGAACTTGTAAATTTCTGAAAAAAATATTAAAACTACACGCACTTTTGTCTCAGCATTGGATTAGTAGACTTGAGCATTAAAAAAATTTAAAAGAATGATTTCACATGTTGCCGTGTGTAAACAGAGAATCTTTTAATTAATGCCTGCTGGCCGTTAGTCGTGTGCGGGTTGCTGTATAGCTGGGGCGAATACAGGGTGGAGAGAACATTCAATAAATTTTTATTAAAAAAATTACACTGTTTTTTTTTTAATATAAAATTCTGCAAAGTTTTCCCAAGTCGAAAATCATTAGGAGCGAAGGAGCTTATTTCCATTTAAGCCATGGTTGTACAGCCTAAAAGCCACTGTGGGAGGAGCGTTTGGACTGTACTTTTTCGAAGGTGTTTGTGGCGAACGCAGAGATTATTGGAAAGAAATCAGACTTATTTTATTTGGTTTTTTAGTTAAAGTAGACACCAGGGTAATGAAGTAGCGAAGAAGTCAGCCAGAAGTACCGCCGCCATTTTATTTCTGGGCCCACAAACCTCTAGTGGGTTAGGCTGGACAGTGATTAAATCCCTAAAAGAAGAGAAGGAGACCTTGGTGGGCTTGATTTGTTTCTCCTGGTAAAAGGGAAACCGAGGGGTTCATGGAACACTTTCCGTTAAAGAGTTTGCCTAAATTTAGCAGGTGAGACCTGCAACTGGTCGCTGGTTTTCTTTCGAATTCTTTTGAACGGATATATCTCTTGTAGAAGAGCAAACGGAGTGGACGTACCTCTATGCCGTTTGTGAATGCAGGGGGGGTAAAACTACTGCAAACATTCCTGTATGAAAGTATTGTTCAGCGATTTTGTAGGAAACGTGTTTTCCACTCTGTACTTTATAATATGGGATGACATCATATGGGCGTGTTCTAGGTCCGTACTGACACTTGTAAAAACTTTAAGGAAATACTACGATTGAGATGTGATTTATGGCTCGAAAGATCGGTTTGATCCAATTATAAAATTTTGGACTCCCAAAAACAATTGTATTATATATAGCATTTCCATTTCTATAAAAAATGTAACATTTTAACACGTTTTTTTAATTTTTGCACACATTTTGTAAAAAATTCCATTTTAGAAGGATTTTGAAAATAAAATTAGTGTTCTTAAAAGATGGTAATTTGATTTCTAATAAATTCAATAAATAAAAATGCCATAATACCAAAAATTTTACCGAAAAGTGTAAAAAATGTAGCATTTTGTCACACTTTTATAAACTTTTTCACGCATTTTTTTTAGTTTTCATCTTACTGGATTTTTGAAATGAAAAATAATTTTCCCAAGTGATGGCAGCTTGATTTATAATAAATTTATTATTTATAAATGACATAATATTAACATTTTCACCTAAAAGTGCAAAAAATTTAGCATTTTGTCGCACTTTTATAATTTTTTTTTTTTAAATTTTAATCTTAGCAGATTTTTTAAATTTTCTCAATTTATGGTAGTTTATTTTATATTGAATTTATTATTTACAAATGCCATAATAATAACACTTTCACTAAAAAGTGCAAGAAATTTAGCATTTTGTTGCACTTTTATGAATTTTTGCATGCATTTTTTTTTAGATTTTATCTTAGCGGATTTTAGAAATGAAAATTAATTTTCCCAAGTGATGGTGGCTTAATTTAGAATATATCTATTATTTACAAATGCCGTAATAATAACATTTTCACTAAAAAGTGCAAAAATTTAACATTTTGTCACACCTTTATACATTTTTACATGCATTTTTTTCTTTATTTTTTTCTAAGAGATTTTTGATATGAAAATTAATTTTCCCAAGTGATGGCAGTTTCATGTATGATAAATTAATTATTTACAAATGCCGTATCCATAACATTTTCACGAAAAAGTGCAAAAAATTTAGCATTTTGCCGCACTTTTATAATTTTTTTTTTTAAATTTTAATCTTAGCAGATTTTTTAAATTTTCTCAATTTATGGTAGTTTATTTTATATTGAATTTATTATTTACAAATGCCATAATAATAACACTTTCATTAAAAAGTGCAAAAAATTTAGCATTTTGTCACACTTTTATAAATTTTTATAGCATTTTTTCTTAATTTTTATCTTAGCGAATTTTTGAAATGAAAATTAATTTTCCCAAGTGATGGCAGTTTGATGTATGATAAATTAATTATTTACAAATGCCATAATAATAACACTTTCACTAAACAGTGCAAAAAATTTTACATTTTGTCGCACTTTTATAATTTTTTTTTTATATTAATCTTAGCAGATTTTTTAAATTTTCTCAATTTATGGTAGTTTATTTTATATTGATTTTATTATTTACAAATACCATAATAATAACACTTTCACTAAAAAGTGCAAGAAATTTAGCATTTTGTTGCACTTTTATGAATTTTTGCATGCATTTTTTTTTAGATTTTATCTTAGCGGATTTTAGAAATGAAAATTAATTTTCCCAAGTGATGGTGGCTTAATTTAGAATATATCTATTATTTACAAATGCCGTAATAATAACATTTTCACTAAAAAGTGCAAAAATTTAACATTTTGTCACACCTTTATACATTTTTACATGCATTTTTTCTTTATTTTTTTCTAAGAGATTTTTGATATGAAAATTAATTTTCCCAAGTGATGGCAGTTTGATGTATGATAAATTAATTATTTACAAATGCCGTATCCATAACATTTTCACGAAAAAGTGCAAAAAATTTAGCATTTTGCCGCACTTTTATAATTTTTTTTTTAATTTTAATCTTAGCAGATTTTTTAAATTTTCTCAATTTATGATAGTTTATTTTATATTGAATTTATTATTTACAAATTTCATAATAATAACACTTTCACTAAAAAGTGCAAAAAATTTAGCATTTTGTTGCACTTTTATGAATTTTTACGTGCATTTCTTTTTAGTTTTTATCTTAGCGAATTTTTGAAATGAAAATTAATTTTCCCAAGTGATGGTGGCTTAATTTAGAATATATCTATTATTTACAAATGCCGTAATAATAACATTTTCACTAAAAAGTGCAAATAATGAAGCATTATTCTAGAAAAGAAAACGTTCTTAAAAAAGTTAATGAATAACAAATTTTGATATTTAATTTTAAGCTACTCTGCATTAAATAAAATAAATATTTGATTGTCATTCCAAGATATATAAAATTTGTAACAATAATTGCTTTCATGCTATTTTAGCAAACGCAATTGCCCCCTTTTTTTGGATTTTGGAAGAAACGTTTGTTGGTGGTTTGTGGCATATGTGTGTTTGTGTGTGAGTGTGTGCGTGTGTGTCTACATATTCTGCCATATGCAGGGATATCAAAAGGATTAAAACTTATTTTATCAAAAATATTATTGTCGAGTAATCAATATGATTTTGGATTCACAAAAACAATAACAAACTCTTTGTATTTAATAATGGCTTTTCTTAGTTTTCTGTTTAGTTTGTAGTTTTTAGGTAACATTCCTTTGAGACTTCTCCAAGTACGATGACATTTTTCAAATCGTTGCTCAAAAGTTTATGAAGTCTGTGTATGTGTACAGGCCCGCACACATGCTTTTAATATGAAATTGGAAAATTTTGAAAGAGAAATAAAAATTCGAATTTCTATTGTTGCCTGGAGTCAAGAGAAAAGAAATCGATTTACAAATTTAATTGAATACAAGGAAAAGTAATTTATTTTGTGAAGTCATTAAAACAGACGTTTCCTTAATAAAATAATAATTGAGAACAATTTGCAGTTCTATTAGTGCTTGGGGCAGGGAGCGATGTGGAGAGCAACATAAACAGTTGAATGAATTATGTGAAGAAAAATTGTAAATTTTGCTAAACTTGACCCACTATTAGAGAAATTGCTGAGGATGTCCGCAAATCGGTGGACTCATGTCACGGAAATTTTTTTGCGCTGTAGCACCGAAACTCTTTCCCAAAATTGCTGAATTTTGATCAGCTCTCTTGCCAGTGCTTCGAGACTTGGAACAAACGCTGCCACAAGTGTTTGATTTTTGAGGCTGACTACGTTTTCGAACAGACCTCGTAATGGTCTGGAAAAAGCATTCGATTGTTAAAATTTTTTCTAAAATCTCTTTTGTTAGAAAATTAAAATAATCCGTTTAATTATCGCAAGTTTGAGTAACTGCTTTTTTTTCTAACAAACTTGCACGTTTAATTGCCACTTGTTTTTATACCCGATCGGGGCAATTGAAATGAAACTCTTTAACCACTATTTTGTCTTAATTATATTAATTTAATCGCTTCTGTACTAAAAGTAAAATGTGCTAGATTTTTGTTTTGCTTGTCCTGTTGACTTTTGCGTTTATAATTCTCAATTGGTTTTTGAAAGTTTGTGCAAGTTTAGTTTCGGTTTTATTAGATTCGAAATGATAATTTGAGAACAAAACAAATTCTGGCACAGAGATTAACTTAACCCACAATAAACGAGGCATATATTTAATTATTCGTCGGTCTGTAGTTTAAATCTGGAAATCTGGGATATTACAAACTCTTTTTATTTTAAAAAGCTTGTCTTAAATTAAATTTTTTTATTAAGAACCAAATATCTAGAGGAGTTTTTATTTATCATTCAGTACTGATTTCGAGACCGCTACTTAATTAACTCTTAAAATATTTGTCACGAAATAGATATTTAAGAAATTCTTATACCCATTCAGTTTGTGGGTTAACTCACTGCTGGTTAATAGGGAAATCCCCAACTGTGATGAGTTTATTTAAAAAAAAGTTATAAAAAAACTAAAAAAAAAAAATTAATTTAAGACAAATTCTATAAATAGAAATAGTTTGTAAATTCGGAGATTCGAACTTGAGACTGACTAATAATTTTGAACTGTTACGGTGGTCAGACAGGCAATTTTAATTGAGTCAATAAGCACTTCATTGATATAATTTTCTACCTGCTGAAATACACAAAAATTGACTTAATATAATCGAAAGAAAACGGCCTGCTTAAGTTGGTACAATGGTACATTGTTTGGTACAATTTGAGACTGAAAAGTACCAGGGCATGTTAATTGCTTATTTGGTTCAATTTACAAACTTTCTCAACTTTCTCCACTATTTGTTTGTGATTTAGTGTTTTTTTTCTCCTTCACTTGTTTGTATTCAAAGAACAACAAATTACTTCAGCTGGTTTAATTCTATAGGGTGTTTTTTATGGAGTGATACAAGTTTAAATCATAATAAAACATAGTAATATATTTTTGATATCAATGAAGCGGTATTTATTAGATAGAAAATTTCATGACATTAATGCTTAAATATGATTTCGGTCATGTAGCTGCCACGGCTGGCGCGTACAAGACGCAATCTGGAACACCAATTTTCACAAACTTTTCGTATCATTTGCGGCCGTATCTCGAAGGTTGATTTCCAGGTGTTCAATTGTTTGCGGTTTATGCACGAACACAAGGGACTTCACATAACCCCAAAGAAAATAATTCAATGACCAATAATTGCGCCATTTCGTGCAATTATTTTTTCGTCAAAAGTTTCCTTGAGTAAATCAATTGTAGCGCCCGCTGTGTGGCATGTGGCTCCGTCCTGTTGGATGTTGCTGATATATGTATCAGCAAGATTAATGCCAGCTAATTGAGGTACGAAAAAACTTCGAATCATGATCCGATATCGTTCACCATTGACAGTAACATTCTGACCATCATCGTTTTGGAAGACATATGGGCCAATGACTCCGCCAGCGCACCATAAAGCGCACCAAACAGTAATTTTCTGTGTTTCGACAAAAGCTTGCGGATTCTCCTCACTCCAAATGCGACAATTCTGCTTATTCACGTACCCATGCAACCAGAAATGGGCTTCCTCGGGAAATAAAATTTTGAATGCCTGAGTTTGACGAACAGAACCATTATTTTGCTTAAAAATTTCAAAAATTTGCACGCGTTACTCTGGTGTAAGTCGATCCATAATGAAATGTCAAAGCAAACTAAACAAAAAGCAACTATCAGCTGTTAAATGGGTGGTCAAATAAAGCAGCGATGCCAACTCAAAGTTGTATCACTCTATAAAAAACACCCGATAGTTGCCCTTTATTGCAACAATTAAGGAAACACTTTTATAACATCTTTAAAAAATAAACTATTATTGCATTATAAAAAAACTGTCTCTTCAAATATTTACAGCCCAGCAAAACAAATTTTTGTTATATTAAGCTGTTATAAAACAGACAACATATTGATAAATTCGGCCTCTATAATTGGAAAAGCAGAATTTGAAAAATTATCAAAATTTTGTATTTATTGTAGTTCGCCTAGACAGAGGAATTTGTATAAAAAAAATTTGTTTGGTGCAATTTTGGTGCCGAAAAAGGATCATTTTCACAGTTGCCACTGTGGTACAATTGAACCAAAAATTTTTTTTCTTTTTTTATGCTTGGTTCGCTGGTTCATTTCTTTTCTTTTATGAAAAGTTAACAATTATAATATAAATAAATTTTGAAAGTTTTATCATGCCTGTAAAAATGTATTCACGAAAATTATTACTCTTCTCATAAAGTAAAAGATTTGATTCGTTTACAACACTTGATAGTAATCGATTATTACCTACCCACAGTAGTAAATCAAAAAGCTATATTGGCAACACTGATCGATTGTTGCTTTTGTTTACAAGTCAGAAATTTACAGTTTGACTTCAGTGTAAAAGTATTGTATTATGCTGGTATGCAAATAAAATTGAAAAAATTGGTTCTCCTTTTTTATTTCGGCACTTTTTTTATGGATTTTGGTCCCAAAGAAAAATTTAGAGTGGCAACCGTGATCATTTTATAAACTCGTTGGTACAATTTTGATGGTCTCATTTTGCAATACCGGAAGGGAAGGAATAGTATGAAGAGTTTGATAGTAAAAGTTGACAACATAGAATTGGTTATAGACATTTAATTTCATTACATTTTCTGTCTCTGCTCATTTGTTTTGTAAACACTGTGCTTTCCTTTTCATAGTTCCAGCCCTGCATGAGTGCTTAGTGAGCCTATTCAAAAAATAATCAAATAAAAAAAAAACCACTGAACTAATAAATGATTTGAAGTTTTAAATACTTATATATTTATTCCGAATATTTTTCAATACGATATAAAATACATCCAGTTCCCTGTAAACAAATACTCCCAAGTGAAACTTTCCAGCTAATAACGACACCATTAACACAATAATAAGGACTCTGGGCCGTACAAAACAAGCAGCAACAAAAAACTTAAATAGTCTTCACATATTCTCAACAGATTTCAGCACTTCTTAAATTGAAAGTAAATTGAAAATTACACTCTGTCAAATTGCTGACTAAAAGTATTAATAAAAAAGTGTAACAGCACACACGCACCAAAAAAAAAAAAAATTAAGGAGGAAACACTTCATGGGAGTTTATATTTTAGCAATAAATTGTTGCTAAAAACTTTTTCCTATTATTTATACATATTTTATTGTTGTTGTTCTCGTCCTTGGCAACTCCAGAATAGATACTAAAGAATCCTTAAAATAACTTGCAACCACATAAATTTTTAGACATGCAAAACATCTGGCATTTACATGCACAATAACAAGGATATTAAGATGTCAGTGTGTGTGTGTGTGTGTGCGTATGTTTTTTGCAAGGCAGCATGGGTGGGTGTGTTAGTTTGTCTGTCTGTGCATATGTCGGGATGTGGTAAATGATACATGCAAACGTTTAACAAAGTGCTTTGCAATGTTTTTTCTATTAAATTGCGCAAAACATTTAGGAGATCGTGAAAAGAATTTATTTGAAAGTTAAAGAATTGAATTTACTTAAACGCTGGAAATGGAGGATTATTTTTACTGGAAATATTAAAAAAAAAGAAAACATAATGCTGAAATCTGATGTGATGTATTTCATATGGGAATAATAATCATGTCCTTAATATAATTATTAAAGTCATCCTGTGTCATTCAGGACTTTCAAAGTCTTTCCAATTTCGTAGCCTCTCGTATGAGTAAAATTCTTTTAGGCGTTTTATTAAGAAAGATGTTAAGTCTGAAATATTAATTTAAAATTTAAATTGCACTAGAAGTGAAACAGACTGTTCACACAACTCGTCTCTTAGTTAAGCCATTGTTTAGCGTGCTGCATGGCTTTAGGCATCGCCTGGTTTTAACCACATGTCGGCTCGGTCGATGTCTTGCATTTTGGCAAAATGAAATTTGTAATTATTCAAAACTAACGTTCCTGCCTTCGTCGTTTTTGTAAAAGTATTATCCAAATGATACCTCCGACCCATAATCCAGTTGAATATAAAATATAAATTGATGTTTGCCTTCCCTTCTTCTTTGGAATATATATCAAGGCTCTATGAAATAAAAAAACACTTTTCGAAAAATATCTTGTAATTAAAAAATAGTTCCTCAGTATAGAATTTAAAAGTTCGTTAAAGATCGGAAAAACTTCCCGACATCGAACTGTGGCCAAAAATAACATTTGCCGAACTCTGAAGTAAAACTGTTCAGTTGAAAAGTTATATATAATCTAAACAATTTTCTTGTGGTACACTTTTGAGAATCTAAACGTTCGGCAATATTAATGCAAAATATATTATTGGAAAGGTATTGCTCTGTAGAAAAGCACTTTATGAATAGGATGTTTAAATTCTTAGCATTAACGATTTGCGAGAGGTTGTTTGAAAAGCAGCCAAAAAAAATCTTGTATTTTGCTCATTTCTTTTATAAATTTTTGTAGGACTTATTTGAACAAAAAATCTAATCTAATAGATATCATAGATATAGAAAAACGTTCTAACTCATACACGCAAATATTACAGAGGAGACTCCAAAATTTTTATATTTTGGGGATTATGGGGATTCATATTCAAACCAATCAATGTGTCATCTCGTTTTTTTTTCACACGGTATTAAAGCAACGAAGTTTCCTAAAATATATATCTATGAAACTCTAAGCGCTTAAATTTTGACGCGATCGTAGTCCTTTTTATTTTCCTTCGAAAGGATGTCTAAAAAAGTAGTTGGGGAAATTTGCCTCACTTCTTCTATAAATTTTTTAAGGACTTATTTGAACAAAAAATCTAATAAACGTAGATATCATAGATATAGAAAAATGTTCTAACTCATACACCCAAATATTACAGAGGAGACTCCAAAATTTTTATATTTTGGGGATTATGGGGATTCATATTGAAACCAATCAATGTGTCATCTCGTTTTTTTTTCACACGGTATTAAAGCAACGAAGTTTCCTAAAATATATATCTATGAAACTCTAAGCGCTTAAATTTTGACGCGATCGTAGTCCTTTTTATTTTCCTTCGAAAGGATGTCTAAAAAAGTAGTTGGGGAAATTTGCCTCACTTCTTCTATAAATTTTTTAAGGACTTATTTGAACAAAAAATCTAATAAACGTAGATATCATAGATATAGAAAAATGTTCTAACTCATACACCCAAATATTACAGAGGAGACTCGAAAATTTTAATATTTTGGGGATTCTGGGGATTCATATTAAAGTCAATCAGCGTGCCATCTCGTTTTTTTGTGTCACACGGTATTAAAGCAACGAAGTTTCCTAAAATATATATTTATAAAACCCTAAGCGCTTTAATTTTGACGCGATCGTAGTCCTTTTTATTTTCCTTCGAAAGGATGTCTAAAAAGTAGTTGGGGAAATTTGCCTCACTCAAACGGGGTAGTTTGTAATACCATTCAAGATACATCCATAAAATGTATAGCCAGCGGTAATGGATCTTGCTGTCTGAAATTGGTCGTCCTACACATTTCTGAAAATCTTCCTGCACGTGTCGAGTACGTGTTTACCCGGACTTTTTTAATATGTTTTTTGGTCTTCTTGGAACGTGACATGGCTGGCCAGGCATGTGTCTATCTATCGCTTTTAGAACACTCACGGGAAATGGACGAGTTATATATTCTTCCTGCCCGACATGATGTCTATTTTATTTTGATGCCCAGTGGAGACATGCACTGGGATAAACTGAACCCTTCATACCATCCATAAGGCTTTCACTACCCCCCAACGAATTCATCATAATTTTTACTTAAACATTTTAATATATTATTTTTATTTGATTCAACGTTTGCGCTTCCTCTATTTCTAAGTGGTTACTCGTAGTTATTTTACGCTTTTGATTTTTCAAAAGCTTCTAACAAACGTTTTATGGCCAAAAAGATTCGCAAAAACAAAAAACCACTCAAATGTACGGCAACAAAGATGCAGAAAAATAAATTTTTTATATTGTAAATGAAATATATTTCGTTTATTTTTTTCTCCTCCAACATTTTCTCTTATTAATAAAACTAGAAAAAATATTGTGGCATAGAAGAAAATAAGTGGTGGGGGGGAGGAAAAAAATCAACGTACTCGCATGAATAGAATATGAACACACAAAAATGTAAAATAAAAATATGGAAAATTTCATCCCAAGCCTTTTACACAACTTTTAGATTTTCTTTTATTTCTTTCTTTTTCTGCATCTCTCGAATATATTCTTTGTGGCAGAATATTCATTTCACTTATACTGAAGCAGGAGTGATGCGATGCATAGACCCTGAGTGGCTGGCTGCTGGCTCCTGGTATTTTAGATTCTGTTTAGTTGCTGCTGCACCAGATACGACTTTTATATTTTATTTTTGCTACTCGTTTAATAAGTTTAAAAGAAAAAAAGAGGTTGGTTAGAGAAAAAAAAACAAGAAGTAGAAATCACAAGGAAACCAAATGGAAATTTTAAAAATATAATTCATTTTCATGTGCTCTCTTAATAAAAATAAATAGAAATACACAAGGACTCACAGGGGCTGCCGCAAAAGTATAGATTTCTTTTTGCCTGGGCTGTTTGAGGTAAAGAAATGTGAAATTTTTTATAATCAACTAACTGTTAATGATGGCCAGCAAGCCATCCATTTTTGGGCCATAGAAACGAAAAATGGTCACTCTATATTTAACAAAAAAAACTATAGATTAAAAGCTGCCCGAATTTCGGCTGTTAAATTCAATATATTTAGGATTTGGAGAATCCAAGAGTAGTGCGATTTTCAAAAAGAAGAAACTATTTATTAAAGTGCAGTCTTTATCTTTCGTGGCAACTCTGCAACCTCAGGGTTTATTAAAGTTGCGCTACGGCAAATTAAAATGTCCTCGTTCACGCAACTATTAATTTCAATTCATCGATATTTTAAATATTTTTTGAGAAAATAGTTAATAACTGAAGCATGAAATAAAGATCTTGTAACAATAACGTTACCGCTGTGCCGCTAAAGTAAAGGGCAAAATATTCCCCCTCTTTTTTTTTTTTTTTTGTTTGCTTTAGCACTTTTCCTAACATCTCATTTGTGTTAATACAAGTGTCTTGTATTCGGCGACGGCAGCAGTATCATCTTGGCCCCCTTTTCTTTAGCTTCATAATAAATAATGCCGGTCTTCTTTCTTCCCAATTTTCAGCGGTCAATTGGTTCAACCGCTTTCCAAATTTTTTGCTATACCCTGATCTTGTTAAATAAAATAAATATTTAGTTTTAAAAGTTCAATGTTTTGACAATTTTATTTCGACGATTTTAAACAGTTTTGGCTCCAATGATACTTCAGTTTCGTGGCCCCAACAAGTGGCACTGGCTGGGTAGAGATCAGTCTCCAATTGCAGGTCCTAGAAAGAATATATAAATTGTAACCCCTTTATTCATAAAAATTATGAGAGTCTAATAACAGCGTACTAAAACAAAATTTCATATGAAATTTGCATTATTACACTCTTATAAGCCTCTCATAATATATATGAATAAGGGAGGTAAATGTCTAACGTAAAACAGTTTGATATTCTCAGTCCCAAAGCAACTCTGAGTCAGTCACCCTCCAGTCTCGTTAGCAAGTATTTTTCAACTGCAGCTAGATCAATGATCGTTTACTCTCTTTCGAGTGACACGCCTGAAGTGCTTTCCAAATATATAAAGTTTCACCATTGATAAGCATTAATCTGGCGTTAAACGTAAAATAATTGCGAGAACGATTAATAACTGCACGAATTGCTTGTCTACTATGTCGATTATTTTGATGGTAAAATGTAGGAAATGCTTTCTGAGCTACGCGAAGAGATCTTTTTTTTTAATATATAAATTTCCACAATTTAGAGGCGTTGATATGGCGTTAACCGATTCATAATGACTTGCCACTAACTTCACTGTATAGAATATGTCAAACAGTTTGACATTCCCAGCTGTCAGTGTACAATCAATCGATAGATCTTATAAAACGTTTTAAGCTTTTTCAAAAGCTTTTGTGTGAAATAATAAATTGAACACTTAAATTTATTAAAGCGTTCAGTTTCTCTCATTCGAATTTACTTTTCAGTCCAATATTTATTTTACGATTAAAATATATGCAACCCAATTCCTTTTCTTTTTAATATTAAATATAAATTTAATAAACTTTTTGTTTAAAATAAACTTGAAGAAATTGTGCACCCCCTTGAGACATTTGCGAAAAGCAGCTCCTGAAATACTTGCGTTTTTGTGTTTTTGTTAAATATTTTTTAATTTCCTTTTAATTTTATTACAACTTTATTAAGAAATTTTGTTGTTAATTTCTACTCCTCAGATAACTACGGAGTTTTGCCTCCGTCTTAAGTGAAGGCATAAGACATGTGCTGTCAGTAACAGGAACGCATAAAACACGGGCTGCAAATGGTGACCGTCACTAGTCGTCATGTGAGAACCGATATCTTGTAAATATCTTTCCAAAGTATTTTATTTTCCTTATTTGTGTGTAGCGTACAAGTCAGGATGATTTAAGAGTCCGTATTTTGCAACCTTCTTCATTTACACATGGACATGGTTGAATAAAATTAATTATAAATTTTTTAATGTTGTCGGTAGGAAAACAACTCTCATTAGTCATGCAAATAAATAAATAAAAAAAAACATGTGCTAATTTCTTACCCTGCTGCTGTCTATAATTAAAAGAGTTAAATACAACTTAAGAGTCTCCGTTTTCAAACTTCTTTTTTTTTTTGTTGTTGTTGTCGGGGAATGGAACATGTCTGCTTCATTTGCAGATTGTGAAAGAAAAAGCCTCAAATGAAAGTTGTTCTTTTTTTGTTTTCATTAACGAAACCAAAAGAGAAAGAAAATTTTATTAAAAAAAAAATAATTATCGGGAAGCCATAAAACATTTATTTTGCTTTTAATATTTTAACAATAACAAAAAGTTTGATATCATACAACTACGGCCATAATAAATGAGTTAATCTGTAAAATTCCCGCAAAAAAGAAAATAGTTACACTTTATAAAAATCAAACCCCAGACTTCTCTTCTACTGCCAGTTTTGTGAACTTCTTTTTTAATTTCATAAAACTTCTTGCAAGACACACGAACATGTTGCAAAGCCTCATTGATTACCGACTTCCCAGAGCAGGAGACTGAAGTATCTGGCGCAGTTTATAAAACGTTTAACATGAATTTATATGCAAATTCCTTATTTTTATGTGTTAACATGTGTTTTACTGCTGCTCCAACCAACCACCCTCTTCTTCATCTCTCCGTTTGTTGCCAGAAATGATGATGTTTATCTTGCGATTAACTTGTTACCAAAAAAAAAATCCCTTCAAAAAGTTTGCAAATTTTTTTTTTCTTTTTGCTTTTACTTCTGCAACATTGTGAGCGGTAATAATAATGGAGTAGATGAGTATAAACCTCTTAATAAAGTTGTAACAAAATTAAAAGGAAATTAAAAAATATTTAACAAAAACACAAGTATTTTAGGAGCTTCTTTTCGCAAATGTCTCAAGGGGGTGCACAATTTCTTCAAGTTTATTTTAAACAAAAAGTTTATTAAATTTATATTTAATATTAAAAAGAAAAGGAATTGGGTTGCATATATTTTAATCGTAAAATAAATATTTGACTGAAAAGTAAATTCGAATGAGAGAAACTGAACGCTTTAATAAATTTCAGTTGGAGTGAAGTGTTCAATATATTATTTGACCAAAAAGCTTTTGAAAAAGCTTAAAACGTTTTACGAGATCTATCGATTGATTTTACACTGACAGCTGGAAATGTCAAACTGTTTGACATATTCTATACAGTGAAGTTAGTGGCAAGTCATTATGAATCGGTTAACGCCAAATCAACGCCTCTAAATTGTGAAATTTATATAAAAAAAAACAAATTATCTTTTGGTGTAGCGCAGAAAGCACTTCCTACATTTTATCATCAAAATAATCGACGTAGTAGACAAGCAATTCGTGCAGTTATTAATCGTTCTCGCAATTAGTTTACGTTTAACGCCAGAATAATGCTTCTCAATGGTGAAACTTTATATATTTGGAAAGCACTTCATGCGTGTCACTCGATAGAGAGTAAATTATCAGTGATCTGGCTGCAGTTAAAAAATATTTCCTATCGAAGCTGGAAGTTGACTGACTGCTGAGCTGCTTTAGAACCTGTTGGATTTTGTACTTCGACTATATAGAAAATCTCATGTAAAAGATCTTGCCTTACGTGCTCATAAAATATAAGCAAATAAACGTGTCCAGGGGTGCAGCTTATTTCTGGCTAAACGCCTGCTTCAATAAGCAAAATTGCCGTATTTAGAGCGATGATACTCCTCAAGCCTTTAACGAATCATAATTAATTAAATCAATTAAAATGTTTGCGCTGACGGCATCATGCATCGAAAAGAGCAAAGAGCTACTGATACGGTGAATCGCGTGCGCTGCGATGACTGAATTTTCACTTCCAAAAATTAATCAGCTAAACTTCAACGTTATTTGCTTGCGGCAAGACATCGCAACTTATCGTATAGCGCGCCTAAAAATCCATTTAATGCAAAATCAATTTGCTGAAAAGTTTATTTCAAGAAAAAGAGAGCTGTTCATTGGCCCACTCTCTCATGCGATTTAACGTCTCTTGAAGCCAAATGAAAGCATCCGATATCGATTGAAATTTGTATAGAAATTGCATTGAAGTTTCGATCGATGTCCAATGCTGTAATTCGGTCCCTGGATTGCTTTTTATAGGGATGTATTAAGTTATTGGGTAAATCCGGCAATTCTTAAAGTCTTGGAACCTGATGTTCAAAACCCTGTTGACAGCAGGTTTATTGGAAATAGCACTCGAATGTTAGATTGATTGAATGGATCATGTAATTGGCGAAAATCATTCAAAAATTTAGGAAATTATCTCTCAATTTATAATAAAAGAATTTCATTCCAACAATTAATAATTTTGCCCGGGATTATAATTTTCATTTCTCATGCACAAGAAAAAAAATTCAATTTATATATCATTCGAAAGGTTAAACTATATTCTTTTTAGATCGGTTAAGGAACTAAAAATCGTCTCATATTCTCCGAAGTTATTGAGCAGTAGGGACACTAAAGTCATAACGCAAGATTTTGGAGGAGTTTTAAACATTTCAAAAACCGAACTCGACAGTGAAAAATAGTGACAATTTTTAGGGTTTTTTCCGTGAAGGCAAAATGACAGTTCCTTTGACATCTAAATTTGCAAAGCGAAAAATAACTTTGGAAAGAAAATCGCTTGTTAATGCTCTTTTGCTAGAGCACCTTTCAATAGTGTCCGATCGAACGTTCGGGCTCGGCAAAAATAATGGTCGGCCCAGTTTCGATGTTCGAAATTTTCAGCGAACGCCATATTTTTCTTTCTTAAATGACATATTTTTTATCGTGTGAGATTTTGAAATTAGTGCGAAAATAATTTAAGTGAGAACAATTAAATCGAAGGCAAAATAAGAGGATTGAATGTGTACAAATTTCGTTGCAAGTTCGGATGGTTAAAAAAATACACAAAAAGGGCGGTACAATTTTATTTCGTCAAAAATTCTATTATAAATTTTGTGTGGCCGACTGAACATTCTTGTTCTCCAAAACGATATTTCGCTCGAGTTTTATATATTCAATGTACACAGCAGAGCAGAACAACTGTTTTCGAAAGCCACTGCATCATTTCGATATCTTTTTCAGGACATGAAATAAATTTAAAAGTATATTTTATTTAAATTTAAAACAAAATTTAACAGAATGTTGTTTTTTTACACAGCAGAGCAGAACAACTGTTTTCGAAAGCCGCTGCATCATTTCGATATCTTTTCCACAACATGAATTAAATTTAAAAATATATTTTATATAAATTTAAAACAAAATTTAACAGAATGTTGTTTTTTTTACACAGCACAGCAGAACAACTGTTTTCAAAAACCGCAGCATCATTTCGATATCTTTTTCGGGACATCAAATAAATTTAAAAATATATTTTATATAAATTTAAAACAAAATTTAACAGAATGTTGTTTTGTTTTACACAGCAGAGCAGAACAACTGTTTTCGAAAGCCGCTGCATCATTTATATTTTATTTAAATTTAAAACAAAATTGAACAGAATGTTGTTTTTTACAGAGCACAGCAGAGCAACTTCTTTCGAAAGACGCTGCATCATTTCGATATCTAAATTTATTATTAAAAATTATATTTTACATAAATTTAAAACAAAATTTGGTTTTTATAAAAAAAATTCAGTGAATTTAAAAAAGTGCAACTGAAAAAAGTTTGGGTTTAGCGAAGTTTCAATTTCCTGTTTCGACCAGACTAAATACGTTCGGTGGAGTAATACCTTTCAACGAGATCCAAGTCCAAGTTTTACTGTTCCTAAAATTGTAGGCTATTGAGGAAAATATATTTCGTTGAACTTGTATTTTTAGGAAGTTTTTGATTAACCCTTTAATTTCGAACTTCAATCCTGCCCATTCTCTTTTACCAAAATATTTGAAAAGTGATCTTTAATTAGTCCCCGAAGCTTTACGCCAAACTTCTTTATATATATTTTTGTAATATATTAAATTTACACTCAATTTAAAAGCAAATTAATTACGGACATTTTCCAAATCCAAGTTGGTTGCTTAAGATTTAATAACCTTTAAAAAATATGCTGTCGACAACGATCGCTTCTTATGGCTCGTACCCAAATGAAGCGCCCTTTCGATTTTAGCTCTGAGATAATGTCAGTAACATATGAAACCAACAATATGACCACCATAAATTTATGTTTAATTGTAAAAAATTAAGTTAATTTCAGAAATAAAATAAAAATAAATAAAGGAAAAGGGTTTGACATACGCTGTTTATAGCACAAACAAATATTTACTTCTGTTCTATTAAAATTCTATTTCACTTTATGGTAAATACAAGCCAAAAAAACACCCTTTTTCACAACAACTAAAACAAAAAAAATTCTAAAAATAATAAAGAAAAAAGGAAAGTGTTATGCTCCTGTTTAACCAACATGATTTTCCAATACTCCGGCACACACACACAAGCTACGGGACATGACACTTTCGCTCAAGGATATTATTAATAAAACGAACAGATAAAAGAAAAAAAATCGAAAATAGACCTGGAAAGGTACGAGCGAGCACATTAACGTTTATAAATTATTAATTTAAATATAACGTGCCGTAATCTACCGAATTCATTAGTTTCAAATATGAGGGAAGATGTTTGTTTACTTCCTTCTGACAATTTAAACAACAGGATATGAGTGTTATTTAAGGATAGTTTATGTGTGTTTTATGGCAAAACGACATTTACATATGTCATCTATATAGTAGGCTGTGGGGTTATCTTTGATGTAACTAATTTTTATATTGATATCCTTTTGCCACTAATAGTTTTTACATTTTCAATGCGATGTCGTCTTGTATTAGGGGCGTTTTAGTTTTGGCAGAAACAAAAGGCTTAAAGTGTTTTACACTTGAATGTTTATGTATGTCCTGGCCAGTTAACACGCACAATGGGCATGCAGTGCAGAAGATAGATAAATCATATGACCTTTTGTTCAATTTATGGCCACACACGCTTTTGATATCACTCTTAATTTGCAAGACAGGCAACAGAAATATTTTTCATTTCTTTTTCAATTAAAGTTACAAAAAAGCGATGTACGTAGGGTATTCCATAGGTTAAGTGCTAATCGGTTAACCGATTAACTGCTATTTTATTAACTGTTGGCTTAATTCATAATTGTTGATATTTGATTAACAACGAAATTGGTTAATTTCTTTGTGGTACACATTGAGTTAGTTAATCTTCTATGAATATTTTTAAAATATATATTTTTGAAAAGGTATTTTCATGTAAATATGCACAATATGTAGCTGCTGTTGACTGAAGTAGTTATAACAGGACTACGATGCCCTAAACGCTGTGTTCGACTCCACACTCATTCAGGAATATGGTGTTGAACTTTTCGGATCTGTTCTAATGAATGTTTGTATTAATTAATTGTTGTCGGCTTTTCTCAATTACGAAGGAATGAAACTGATCGTTGAGAACTATCTACAGCGGTTAATAACTGTACTAAACGAGCAGAGTATAGCACCCTCCTTCATCGGTGCCTGTAGCACAAAATTCACCCATGAAGAAAACAGTAAGAATAACAACGAAAAATTCTCTATCCTCTATTCTGATCTCTTGGCACTACTCCGCCGCTTCTAGCCCTGAATGCTTGTGAAAAAAACTATATAAATAAAATATTTTTCAAGAAATAGGAATACCCATTTCTTTGTTTTACTTAAATTTCAATAGCACTAATTGGAAGAGGCAATTCATCAAAAATTTGTTTATAATCCTATTAAAAAAATTGTCTTAGTTTCGATTAATAATATATTGTGGTACACTTGACTAATCCTATCTGGCATTATTATTGATCGAATATACGTTATTTGAAAGGTACTTTTATGTAGACATGCAACATATAAAAACTTATTCTAAATTCCTGTGAAAAAGTGTTTTAAATATGCTTGCAATGTAACGACCAAATCTGTCTAATTGATGTTTTCTCAAAATTCTTGTTGACTAGTGTATATTCTTTCTGAACAGGTTCTGTCACCACACATACTTCTTCTGTTCACCTCTAGATCTTGACATATTTTGTCTCGCGATCAATTGATTTGTTTTGCTAACAATTCATTTAAAGCATCACACTTTTGTAAAATTATATTTATTGCAAAACTTTGTTTGATTGTTTTCTCTGTGTACAAGACTTTAATTTATATAAGCAGCAACACATCCTTCACACCTGAATGGTATGGTTGGCACAACTTAATCCCTGTAAAACCAGTTTTTCCTAACCCAACGATCACACTCAACTTGTTGCTTAATCTTGTTCGAATCATTACGAGCTCAATTAGCTCAATAATGCCGTAAAATAATTAACTGACCACCAATAGAGTCATCATATAATATCACACTTTAGCCACTGACCGATCGACCACGTTTGTTCAAAATCAAATCCTGTTTAATGCAGCCAACATGATCGTTTTCTTAATAACAACGAACAATGAATTGTCACGTGGTAGCAAACAGGCCAAAACAATATCATTTTCAAAGAAAACCGGTCTTAATATAATTATGTTCGAACAATTCAATTTTCCAGCCTATTAAAACTGACCTGAGGTCATTGTTCCCTGGGCTAAAGGGAATTGTGTAAACAATGAAATTAACAAGCAAACAAACATCATAATTTGAGAACACGTACTCGTAGACCGTCTGCCTAAATAACAAACCCCTAAAAATTATTTTCTTTCCTTTTTTTTCTTAATTGGGGTGCACAACAAAAGGTTGCACGATCGTTTTGAAATTTTTGTTGAAAGAATGGTTAGTTGTTGAGGCCGGGTAACCATTATTCAGTGTGTTAATTGCGGACCGGATCACTTTGAAAGCAGGGCTTCTTACTGGTAAAAGATAATAGTCTTAACTCTAAAAGAAATAATGAGGGCGTAATTTTCACAATATTAATAAGCGAACCCTTAAGGAGTATATAGGCATGGTCCTTATGAATAGGAAAGTCGAATAAGCGTTGTCCTTCTGTTTGTAAGTGAAATCGTTTTTACGAA
This sequence comes from Linnaemya vulpina, assembly GCA_963675445.1. NCBI lineage: Eukaryota > Metazoa > Arthropoda > Insecta > Diptera > Tachinidae > Linnaemya > Linnaemya vulpina. The sequence goes on along the minus strand of OY776279.1, from coordinate 69,821,462 downwards.
GCCCATAGAAAAGATAATGACTTTGACAACAGCATCTACACAACAGCGTAATTAAATCATTGTCGGTGTATTTTTCTCTGTATTTCATTTATGTTTGATCCATTCTACACGACTTGCAACAGAAAGGTGCAACAAATAACGCATATTTTTTAGAAAAGAACAAGTCATAATATTCACATGTTTCTTATATCTAGTCGTACTCTATATAAACATGTTATGGAACTTCTTAGTGATCGTTCAATTATTATTGATCCTTATTATTAAAGATCAAATGTCGTGCTTTTATATTTTCACTTTGAGGTGCCACTTAAAATATAGAATTTCTTTAAGCTTCCATTTATACTGCAGTTTGTTTTATTTTACTTGACTTGCGACAGAAAGGTGCAACAAATGTCTCATATTTTTCAGAAAAGAACAAGTTATAATATGCATATATATTTTTATATTTCTTACTCTGTATACATTTTTTTATGGAACTTCATGCTGCACATTTTATACTAATTTCATTTTCACACCATTTATGCAGCGTGTGTTCCATTCTACTTGACTTGCAACAGAAAGGTGCGACAAATAACGCATATTTTTTAGAAAAGAACAAGTCATATTTTTTTATATCTCCTCGTACTCTATATAAAAATTTTATGGAACTTCTTAGTGATTCTTCGATCATTATATATCCTTATTATTAAAGATCAGATGTCGTGCTCTTCTGTTTCCACTAAGGCGCGATTTTAAATAGAGAATTTCCTTAAGCAGATCTCATGCTGCACATATTTTTTTTACTAATTTCAGTTTCACACTAAAGACATTTTCTTAAAAGTTTAAAGGCAATTTTTTTATTTATGCTGCAGTTTGTTCCATTCTACTTGACTTGTAACAGAAAGGTGCAACAAATGTCGCATATTTTATAGAAACGAACACGTCATATATTTTATTATATCTACTCATAATCTATATAAAAATTTTATGAAACTTCTTAGTGATTCTTCGATCCTTATTGATCCTTTTTATATAAGATTAGATGTCCTTCTTTTATGTTTCCACCTTAAGGTGCGATTTAAAATATAAAAGTTCTTTAAGCACATTTTTTTTTACTAATTTTCGCAAATTTTGTTTTACTAATTTTAGTCTCATATTAAAGACATTTCCTTAAAAGCTTAAAGATAATTTTTGCATGTTGAAGTTTGTTTTATTACACTTGACTTGCGACAGAAAGGTGCAACAAATGTCGCATATTTTTTAGAAAAGAACAAGTCATAATATTCACATATTTCTTATATCTACTCGTACTCTATATAAACATTTTATGGAACTTCTTAGTGATCGTTCAATTATTATTGCTCATTATTATTAAAGATCAAACGTCGTGCTTTTATATTTCCACTTTGAGGTGCGACTTAAAATATAGAATTTCTTTAAGCTCTTAATAAAATAGATTTAACACTGCACATTTTGTATAAATTTCAATTTCACACTAAAATCATTTTCTTAAAAGTTTAAAGACAATTTTTCCATTTATGCTGCAGTTTGTTTTATTTTACTTGACTTGCAACAGAAAGGTGCAACAAATGTCGCATATTTTTTAGAAAAGAACAAGTCTTATATTTTATTATATCTACTCATACTCCATATAAAAATTTAATGGAACTTTTTAGTGATCCTTCGATTCTTATTGATCCTTATTATATAAGATTAGATGTCTTGATTTTATGTTTTTATTTTAAGGTGCGATTCAAAATATAAAATTTCTTTAAGCAGATCTCATGCTGCACATTTTTTTATGAATTTCAGTTTCACACTAAAGACATTTTCTTAAAAGTTTAAAGATAATTTGTGTCGCTTTTACATTCATCTGCAGCTATTTTTGTATGACTTTTATAAGTTTTCAAGAATTGTCTGCGATTTTGGAGTTCTTTTTCTTTCCTTTATTTTTTTATATTTTTTTCCAGAGAGTTATTTTTATATTCTATTTTTTCATTATTTTTGGCTTTTATTAAGCTTAAGAGGCGTATAAGTTTATTTAAGAAGTTTTTGTGTTTTTTCTTGGGTTTTTTCCCAGACAAAAATAAAAGATAAATAAATGCTGCTGAAATATAAAGAAAGAAATGTGGTGTTGATGATAGCAAAAGAGGACTTGAAACAAAATTTGTGCTTCTATTTTTAAGCAGCAACTGCAGGCTTTAGCAGAAATCATACACATACACAAATTTAAAATAGAACAGCAGATATTTTTTTTCTATTTTTTGTGTTCAGAAAAGGTAGGAAATTCTGGCAAACAAATAACAGTTTTCGTTTTATTATCACAACACGCAACTATCATTCCAATTATTTTCTTTAATTGACGCTTTTAATAAATTTGTCATTCTTTTTTCTTTTGTTATATGGCAAATAAAATTTCTTAATTACTTTATTAGAGGACACGTAATAATTTAATTAATACCCATTATATTTATGAAGGAATACTTCTCGGAAACCCTTTAAAAAAAACAACTATAAATTCAGTTAAACATTTAGTGACAATTAAAATTAGATTATTTTATTTTTGTTGTTAATAAAAAGGAGTCCAAATATCGACAAGTTTGTTACAACCCCTAAAAGAAACTCAAACACACGTTTGATGAATTATTGATCTAAATGACGAATGAATGGAAGGCTTCCTCCAAAAAAATTTAATCTGTACGAGGCTCAAACATAGATTTTACGGTAACAGTTGAAATATTTTCTTAAGAAAATATTTCAAAATGTCTTCCTAAAGAAGCCACTTAAAGGAGTGACGAAATATTGAAAGATAAATAAAATTTTTATAGAGATTTTAAGCTTAAAAATATTAGATATCATAATTAAAAAAAAGAAGATCATGATGAAGAAAATAAGAAATCAAAATCACCAGTCGTGCTGTAAACCAGCGTGCGAAAATGTATTGAAAGAAAAGCCACGCTGTGATATTTTAATTTGTATTTATTTGGCAGGGAGGGAGTCAAGCATGATGGAAATATCCATCATAGTAATTTTTACTTATTTGATGCTCCTTTTGACAAAGAAAAAAATTATATATTTTTTCTTTTATATGATCATAAATGTTATCATGATTTATTATGATTTACTTCCGAGAAAAAATGCAAAGAAAAATCAAATCCCAAAGGAATTAACACGAAATATATTTCAGTCGCTTGAGAAAAGAACATGTTTTTCGGCCTCTTTCCAAACATGCAGCTGCATTAGTCATATGCAGTCTTCTAACTCTTAGCCAAATAGAAAAGGTCGCTAATTAAAGTGATTAAATCGCGTAGGGCTGAAAACTATAATCTGTTTTCAGAGGAAACTCCACTTCATATTAATTAACTTTGCGCATGCGGGCGATGGATTAGCATCCCTTTTTATTGCAGAGCAGGTGTTGTATTTGTAACTGCTGGCATGAGTGCGACTTATTTTGAATCAAGTACAACTCATTTTGTAATTAACCAAGAAAATCCCAAACAATTTACATATTTCGGGTCAGCCAGAGTATTTTCAGAGATTCATTTCAAGAATAATCTCAGAATTTCGCAAAAACAATGAGCATTTCATATGCAGCAATAAAATATTTAAAACACTGCAAAGGAATTAATCACAAATTTAATGTTGTGGCGGCAAATGAGAACATACATTCTGCAAGTGCAGGTATATTTTGTACTTTTTGAAAAAGGAAACATTTGCCTTTAATCGTTTAGGCTTAAAGTGAAATTATATTTTATGACGAGAATTAATTTGATATGACTGGCTTAAGGGCAGCTGTGCATTGGATTAGCCAGAACAGGCGTGCCTTTAGCAAACATGTGTGCCAATTTTCCTGGATTAAGAAAAATTCATTAGGAATTGACCAGAAAATTTCCAAATACAACAACACATTTTTTTAAATACCTTCTGTGTCTGTTTTTATAAAAAAAACTATGATAATATTTTGTAAATTGTAAAAATTTTAATGAATATATTTTATGTCGATTTCTTTTCTAGAAAATAATGCAAAATTTTTCACACTTTTTAACAGAAAATGGTAACATTTTGCCAATTCAAAATAAGAAATTTATTAGAAATGAATCACGAATAACGATTTCTGTTTGAAAACTTTTCCAAACCGCCACTTTTTAAAAAATAAGTGAAAAAATTTCACACGTTTTCTAGAAAAGAAAACGCCATTAGTCTTAAACTTGGAAATTTTTCACAAAGTATTCAAAAGAAGTTGCAAAAATTAATAAAATCTCCTGAGCATCAAGACTTAGAGGCAAAATAAGAGATAAAAATGTCTGAATATTACTTCAAGTCTTAAATAGAACTAAAATAAAACCAAAACTTTAATACAACTTTAGAATTTCTTTAAGATATCATAGAGTTTTTTTAAAGGCCGTTTTGAGGGCCTAAAAAACTGCGCTGCTTTTAACTACTCCACACTCCACAAAAATCTCTAGAACTCACGGCACATTAAATACTTTAATGTTTCCTAATAAATTTTAAGCAACTCTATGAGTTGCAATAAAAGAAAATTTATGTTATTCATAAAACACTACTAAATGTTTATAAAGGGTGTATGAAATAGATTTTTTTACAAAATAAATTTTATAAATCTGTCATACGCTTTTGATAAATATTATGAATTACCGAAATCGATAAAAATTATATAAATTTATTTCTCAAATTATTGAAAACTGATCACCTTTGGATCATTAACATAAATCCCCTCTTTACCCCGCTGTTATATCATGATACGCAAATTCTTACAAATTAAGATTTTCTCCTGCACTGGAATTCAGTGCAGAAGTAGTCCTGATAAAGAGGCGTCGTGAAAGAGGGAGGGGGAAGGGAATAGTTCTAATCAAACGTAATAGAATTATTTGCTGAAACTGCCACTAGAAAAATCACACCGTTTTGTTTGGCCTGAAATTTCGGAAGCTACGCCCAACAAACGCTAAAGTTGTAAACACTTCTGAGAGATGAGAAAATGTTTGTGTCATTTTAGCCTCTTTGCAAGTGTGCACCTGCAAAGAGATCTGCAGTTATTTTGTCTTACTCGCTCTCCCTCGCTCTCTACCTCTCTATTTCTATTCGTTTGCCAATTTATGCACTTAAAACAGATGCTAAATTTTGTTTTTGTTTTAAATGCAATTATGCATACTATGGTATGCACCTTGCTCTAGCGCAACCCTCATTGGCGGACGACTACCTGCTAGCACATGTGTGACCTGGCTGGTTCAATAACAAATCGTTAGTAATTGACGAGGAAGAAATTAAATCGTGAGCATTCTGACAGTTTTGCTCTGGACATATCAATATCAACATTCGCGCTTGAATTTTAAAAACCGGTAAAAAATTTCTGAAAAGTAAAAAAATGTGTAACACCAACGAACACCAGATTCCTGCCAACAAGAACATTATTTTATATAAATATATCGTTGAAGATTTTTGCTGTGAAACTAGCAAAAACGAGGATTTGCCTTCGACAATTTATGCCTTCCAGCTGAGTGGAGATGCAAAATTCATCGGGGAAGTGGCGATAAATGGTGGTACGTGCTCAACGAGAACGTGTTCGCTCAGCCTAGACTGCTTGACGGCCAACGACTGGAGCGTGGAGCTAAATTTTTGGCTGGGCGAAGAACAAGGTGCCAAGTATGTAGTCCCTTTGAATCAGGACTTAAAAGAAATACATGGACTACCGCTTGTGCACCCAGCCACAAATCAGTGTACGCTGGCCGCCGGAGCGTACACAATAAACGTGCAAATTTTAGTGACAAAACTAAATAAGGGAAATGGCCTGTCTTCCATGGAAAACCGCAGGGAAGAAAACGATGGCTTGGAGCAGCTATTCCTAACCAAAAATCATTGGGACGTGAAGCTAATAGTGCGGGGCACTGAATTTCTCGCCCACAAATGTATTTTGGCGAGCAGCAGCCCAGTCTTTGCTGCCATATTTGAAAAAGCAAACATAATTCGCATAGAAAATTTTGATGCCGAGGCCTTTAATGAAATCTTACGCTTCATGTACACTGGAAAAGTGGTGGACCTAAAAAAATTTGCACTCCAGCTTTTAGTTGCCGGCGATAAATACCAATTGGCGAAGCTGAAAGCCATGTGCGGTATTGAATTGTCGAAAAACATTTCGGTAGATAATGCGGCAGCGATATTCACAACTGGCAATTTGTGCCGGGATGAGAATTTAAAAAATTACGCAAAGAATTTTATAAAAAACAATTTCCGTGCTGTAGCAGCTACCGAAAGCTGGAAACGCGTCATGGCCAATTATTTCCATGCAATTCAATAATTGCTCTTTGTTAATTGAATTTATTTTAATTTTTTTTTAATTATAGTTTTTAATAGCCTTTCTTGTGATTAATTTAATTTATTCTAATTGTTTTAATTATAATTTGTAATAACCTGCCTTGTGATCTTAGCCGATAGGGCCATATTATATTTTTAGTCATTGTATTAAGTGTTTATTAAACTGTTTTATACAAAAAATCTTGAATGTGATAATTAGCGATAGTTTTGGAGAATAAGGAATTGCATTTTATAAACATTTTTAGTTTTAAGTTTAATTTTTTATTTATAAAATTATAATTTTTAAGTTTCATTGTGATCGTATTTTTTAAATCAATTCGCTTATAAGTATCAGTTATCCTTCTATTTTATGTTTGTTCCTTATATGTATGTATCCTTCTATTATATGTGTTTATTAAAAATTGAGTTTTGTAAAATTTAAATCGTTTCTTATAAACATAAAATAAGCATGAAAAATAAAAAAATAAAAATGTCGCATATTTTTTTTTAGAAAAGAACAAGTCATATATTTGATTATATCTACTCATACTCTATTAAAAATTTTATGGCACTTCTTAGTCATCCTTCGATCCTTATTGGTCCTTATATTTAAGATTAAATGTCGTGCTCTTCTGTTTCCACTTTAAGGTGCAACTTAAAATATACAATTTCTTTAACCTTTTAATAAAACAGATTTCATGCTGTATATATTTTTATTAATTTCAGTTTCACATTAAAGACATTTTCTTAAAAGTTTAAGGACAAACTTTCCATTTATGCTGCAGTTTGTTCCATTCTACTTGACCTGCAACAGAAAGGTGCAACAAATGTCGCATATTTTTTAGAAAAGAACAAGTCATATATTCTATTATATCTACTCATACTCTAATTTTTGACTCCGAAATTATATCCAATCGGTTAGTGTTCCTGATCCTTTTATAGGACTCTAAAAACTACGTCAATCCACACTAATCGTGTGAAAATCGGTTTGCAGCACAACAAACCGTGTGTGTGGTGGGCTTTGCGGATAAATTTGGGGGGAAGTGGCGAGTATGGCCTTTATGCAGTTTATCCCCAACATAATTTTATTTATAAATTTTATAACTCCTGCATCTTCTTAAGCATTTCATTGCAACAAGTTGCCATGACGCACATGACGCCTCAAAGCTGCCCAAAACACAAAACTTCATTCAACAGCAGGTCAGAGGTAAAAGAATATTAACAGCTCTGCGGCAACATGTGTGTGAGCAAATTAAGGATATTTCTAATTAAAAATTAATAAAAAAAAGAACAAACAAACAACTCGACCTCAAGGACACTTTCAACACGAACAAACCAACATTTACGTTTATCTAATTTTATTGAATCAAGAAAATCCTTGTTTGACATCTACGAAAAAAAAAGCCTGAGTTTAAACAGCTGTTTTGTGTGTCAAAAAGGATCATGGAAATTGAAAGTATAAAAAGTTCACTCACTCTGCGTAGAGGTTACGTTAGACAAGATCATCGAATAACACGTAATAAAGCCACTGAAGACATATTAAAATATTTGATATGAAATTAAGAAACGAAAAATAAAAAATTAAAAATATAAAAAAAACCGAAGCAGGAAACCATATGGATACGGGATACAAAACCTTTACCTTTCTCTCCATTTACATATTTTTCTAATCAACTAGAAGAGGAAAAAAATTGTAAAAAAAAAGAAAATAAATCTTCAAATACAAATAGAAAGGGTTGGTTTGCTCAAGGTGCGTGTCTCTAGGCTTTTTATAAAATTAAAATGAAATACAAAAACCCGCCAAACAAAAATTACAACAAAAAAAAGAAAAGAAATTTAAATTATGCGTGTATGCAAATGAAGTTCTTTGCCACGGGATGGATGGATGGATGGATGAATGAATGGAACAAAAAGGATGCTGCGTAAATTAAGGATGAGTGAGACTACGCATTTCTACATGCAGTGTGCGAGAGCGTACACGATGTTATTTTTAAATTTATATGGAACATTAATTAACGTGCGATACCTTTACAAACTCATACAAAAGAGATAACAACGGAGCTGCCAAAGGGAAGATCTGATGTTGTAAATGAATGACAGTCATATAGAATTTTGTATTTTAGCGATTGATTAAAATGATTGGCATTGAAAAACCATATGATAGGCAACAAAAAAAAAAAAAAGAAAGAAAAAGTAGGGCAATTGTAATACGGAAAAAATATAATATTATATGGAATTCCCTTTTGATTTTTCATTCGCGTTTAAACAGCCTGAACATTTCGCCAGCAATAATTTATTATCATTAAAAAAAAAACGAATTAAATTTCATCCAAGAAAATATCAGCATGTCCGAACACTAAAACGATATTCTTTCCCCCACTAGTCATTTGCTTTAAAACTTATATTTAGTTCCATCCTGTCTAAAGCCAGACAGACCTACACACATTTAATTCATTGATTTCTTTTCTACACAAGAGTGCAACATTTTTTACACTCTTTAATAGAAGAACACAACTTTATGTCATTTGAAAATAAAGAATTTACTAGAAATTGGTCCAACATTCGTTACGAAAAATTATTTTCATTTTAAAACTCCTCTAAACTGCCCGCTTTTAAGGGAAGAAGTGAAAAAATGTTGCACGTTTTTCAGAAAAGAAAACGCCTTAAGTTTGCGGAACAGAATTAAATCGGCATTAGAGTAAAAGCAGAGTAAAAAATTGGCAAAATAATTATCAGAAATTATTAAGAATTCCTCAAATTTTAAAAACAAAAATGCCGATGTCTACTGAGGATAAAAGTGTAGCGGCTTTCGAAAACAGCTGTGCTGCTCTGCTGGGTAAGTTGAGTATATAAAACTGAGGTTGACTTTCCCTTGTGCTTTGGAATATTTATCATGTCTTTCTGGATTAAAAACTCGGATTATGTATCCATCGCTATTCCTAATATTTTAATAAAATATATTTTTTTTAAATTTAAAGAGGGATATATTTGGAATTGTTTTTTAAATAATTCTTCGCGTTACAGGCTGAATATTTCGCCAGCAATAATTTATTATCAATAAAAAAAAAACTAATTAAATTTCGTCCAAGAAAATATCATCCAAGAAAATATCAGCATGTCCGAACACTAAAACGATATTCTTTCCCCCACTAGTAATTTGCTTTAAAACTTATATTCAGTTCCATCCAAATAATCCCCTGTCTAAAGCCAGACCCTACACACATTTAATAGATTGATTTCTTTTCCACACAAGAGTGCAACATTTTTTACACTTTTTAATAGAAGAACACAACTTTATGTCATTTGAAAATAAAGAATTTACTAGAAAATTTTCATTTTAAGACTCCTTTAAACTGCCGCCTTTAAGGGAAGAAGTGAAAAAATTTTGCACGTTTTCCAGAAAAGAAAACGCCTTAAGTTTGCGGAACAGAGTTAAATCGGTGGTATAGTAAAAGCAAAGAGAAAATCGTCAAAATAATTATCAGAAATAATTAAGAATTCCTAAAATTTAAAAAACAAAAATGCTGATATCTACTGAAAATTAAAGTGTAGCGGCTTTCGAAAACAGCTGTGCAGCTCTGCTGTGTAAACTGAATGTATAAAACCGATGTTGACTTTCTCTTGTGCCTCGCACGATTAACTATATAAAACGAAACCTCGATTAATTTCACGCGAAATGATTTTCGATGAAATATGAATATAATCGAAAATCTAACGGTGTCAGTTGATGATAAAAAAATAGGGAAAACTGTTAACCCTAAAAGCTATCCCTGTAACTTTCCGCTAATCTTAACCACAAAACTATCGTAACCTGGTTCTTATGCTGTTCCATGCTTTTTAGCTTTTCTATAAAAAATTTTATTATTTTAATTTTCAAATCAACCGATTCCCAAGTGACAAGCAGCGATTGATTTATTATTCAATTACTATAAGAGATTCGATAACACTAACCGATCAGATATATAATTTTGGAGTTTAAAAAAAAAAACACTTTTCGAATTTTTCTATTCACGATAACTCACGAAAGCAGTTTGGAGTTTTCCGAAAAGAAATCACTCTTTTCGAATTCTTCCATTCAAGATAACTCATGAAAGGACTAACCGATTTTGACCCGATTCGAGGTGTTTAAATGTTAAGTTTGTCAAATTAATCGACGAAGCCGTTTAAAAGTTTCCTTTTTTAAGCTGTTCGAAAAGTGTTTTCTTTTTTAATATCTCTTAAACGAATCGGTTCAAATTTAAGGAAAATGCTCTTCAGAGTGTTATCAGTTGGATATAATTCGTTTCAACCGTTTAAAAGTTGCAAGCGGGTTATTTACTTACACACACACATACATACATATAGACATAACATGAGATCTGATGAGAACTAGATTTTTCCAAAACCGGATGAAATCAATAACTTTCCGATTTTTTGAAATTTTAAAGTTTCCTAGTTAAATTTCGGTCTGTCTTACAATTGCACCCTACGATTGGTATAGGCGATTACCAATATTTAAAAAAATTCATGTTTTAAAAATTTGTTTTAAAAACAGTTTTTTTTTAATTTCTTTTAAAAAATTACTCTTTGCCAACTTCTTTAAAAGCTCTTTGTTCTTAGTTAAGTTGAATTGCTATTGTTAACCGATTTATTAATAAAAAGGAAAATAAATGAAAATGACGTCTATTGTTTTTTCTATTGATGTCAAAAAATACTGCAACTGTTCTTTCCTCATTTTATTGTTGCTTAAACTGTAAATTTAATTCGAAAAACTATTGCTTTGAATGCATAAATTTTCTGCACCACCCTCGCTTTTTTCTATAAACTATTATATTTATTAGATTCCATGCCTACAAAATGCCGAAAAAGGGTTGTAGTTACAGGGTTGAATCTATATATTTTTTTATATTATATACTTAACTAAACACACACACACACACACACATGCATACATAAACAAACGTGCATGTGTATTCCAGGCATATGAGTAACATACGCACATCTATCACCCACCCAACCAACAACGGTGGTGGTACTTATCCGTTAAAATATTTATCTGTTTTTATTTTTCATTGTGAAAGAACAATTTCTAATAAAATTCAACCACTTTTCTTTAACTAAATTTTATACAAGAAACGCCATTTTTTTTCCATAAAAAGAAAATAAAAACAGGAAAAATATTTTCAACTGTTGGTAGTGCAAAAAGTATTTCCACAAAAATGGGGAGTAATTTTATCTATAATTTATGGCATTTTATATGCACTTTTTTGTCAACCATAATTTTTCAGTTTATTTTTTTAACAGGCAAAAAAGTAATTTTGAAACCAATAAAAAAAAAAGTGAACAATCAACAGAAAACATTAATTTCCAACAACAAATTTTAATTTATGGCAAACATTTGAAAAGTTAATGAGGTTTGACTGGCTGAGGGAAAAACTACACTTGAAAAAATTTTTCCAAAATATCGCACAAATATTTGGGAAAAAAAGAACTCCATAAACTTTAAACTACTTTTAGCCAATTTCAACAATTTTATGGAGCACAAGCAGCGTGATTAGAAAATAGCGCTTATCAAACTCATCCAATTGAAAAATGAAAAGCCAGCTGAATGAAAGAAACCAATAAAAGTCAAACTCAAAGGAAATCTTAATGCTATCAGTTTAATAATAAACTTGAAATAGCTTAAATCAAGTTACTTGCGGCCCTTTCAAAACACCCCCTACAACAACAACAAAAAAAAAAGAAAAAAATTCGGCAGTCAATGAATGCTGTATTTAAATAAAAAAATAAATATATTTTTTATTACCAAACGAAAAAATAAGAGCAAAATAACGATGTACAATCGTAAAATACAGGACGCCATTCAACAATAATTCAAGTTATCACCGGCGGATATTAAAAATGTAAAGGACATCGCATCCGTTAGTGACAGCATCAGTTGCTAACTGCTGGTGTTTAAGTTTACAACGTGGCCGTTGTCATAGCCAGCATCAGCATCATCGCCATCACTGAATTTAAACACGCGTAGTAAGATTCCAAATATTACAAAATCAATAAAAACCCATTTGAATGTCCTGCCAGTTGAGTACCAACCAACAAAAAAAAAAACAACAACAAAAAAAGGAATGAAAATAATCAGAAAAGCAAACTTTAAAGGGCGAATAAAATTACACTTCTTTGGCCTGATAAAGTAAATAAACGTGTTTCTTTTGTTAACAAATAAATAGCGAAAATTTTAAAAAGGATATCTGGAATAGAAAATGGAAGAAGAGACGGTTGCCAGGAGTATCAAATAACTTAAAAAAATCAGATTTTTATTTAGAAATTCATAAAAGCTGTCAGAAAGATAAAACGTTCTGCCGAAATTAGTTTATTCTAAAATTTTAGTTGATCGTCCTTCGAACCGGGCTATTTCAAATCTAACGGTTAAGTCATGTAAAGCTGTTCCGAGCTACCTTTTTATGCCAGAAATTTAACATCTATTTTGTCCAAATACTTTCTCAAAAACATTTTCGAACACATCAATTAAATATTCAATTAAAAACTTCTCGAAAAATTTAAATAGATCGAAAAATATATGCCAGCAATTAAATATATTGCGAAAGAGGTCCTTAAGTTCTCTTAAACTTATTTCTCTTATTTTGAAATAAATTAAAAAAAAAATTAATTAACAAATAAATAAACGAAAAAGTTTCAAAAACTAAATTGAGTACTAATTTTCCATAAAAAAATATTTTACATTGAAAATATTTTTCTGCAATAATTTCGGTTCTGATTCCTTCAAAGTAACCACCCCCCCTTCTCCTCCAATATGTTACACTTGCTTTAGCGATTTTTACCCATCCCTGAAGCAGTTCTGATATGACCCTTTTTGTATGCCCTTCAGCGATTTTCCCTGTTTTAAACAAAATTTTATGAAAATTATTTTACAAATTTTTTTTTGCACCGGAACAAATCGCAGAACTTGTAAAGCTTTTTCGAAATTTTACAGCTCTCACCAAAAAATTAATTATGTAAAACAATTGAAACTAAAAAAACATCGAACAAATTTTTTTATTTGCAAGAAAACATTAAAAATTTATTCACTTCGAAACTACAACGTTGCAGCAGAATTAAGAAAAAAAGAAAGCATTTTCGTAACAGATTAAGTTCTAACAAATTCTCTGTTTTGAAAGGAGATATTCTAATATTTTGTAAAAAAAAGTGTAAAAAATGTTACACTATTTTCTAGAACAGAAAAAGAACACCAGCAAATTGGTTTACGAAAATATATATCATGCAATTTACAAAAATTTTTAATGACAATTATAAACGTATTATAAATTAAATGCTACTATTTCAGTGTATTTAAAAATACAAAATTTTCGAACTTAACTAGAAAATTAGTTCAACTCCAATAAGATGAAGTTATTTTGAAAATAAGAAAGAATTTGTATTTACAAGTTCTACTAAATTTAAAAACTAATTTTGTAAAACATTGAATACAAAATGCGCTGCAAAATGACAAATCTGAGAGTTTTTAAGTGAATATACAACATTTGTAGCATGTTCGAATTTTCGAACATATCTTCGAAATTTCGAAAACACTCAGAAACTTATTTTAAATACTTTAGCCTCATTAAGCAATTTATTTTGAATGTAAAATGCTAAAATTTCAAGGTTTTATTATGTTCGAAACTTTTTAATAAGGAAAATATAAAACGAAAACTACAAAAAAGAAAGTTTTTATATATAAATATCAAATTGATCTTCGAAATTGAATTGAATGAATTTATATTTATACATAAATTGGTTTGGAAAAAAAATCCTAGTCAATGTAAACATTTCAAATATTATTAAAGTTTCGAACTCAAATATATAAATGTGTCCAGCAACTTTATTGTATAAAAATTAGTTTTGGATAAAAAAAAATTGATGAATTCTGATGTTCCACCATGTTCGAAAATATTAAAATTAATTTTATAAGTCACATGTACAATACAATACATATAAATGACACATATGAATACCTGCATATGAAATTATAACATTTTTCGAATGTTCGAATTTTCGAATTTAATTTCCAATTTTCGATCCTCACTAAAAAGTTGATTTAAACACTTTAGCTGTACAAAGCTATATATTTTTAGATGAAAATCTTTTAGTTTTCCAGTTATGTCATGTTCGAAACTTTGAAAACTTGGTTTGGAAAAAATTTAATGTTTAATTTAAAGCAGAAAAATTGTAATTGTGTTATATTTTATATATAAATATTGTATTTTTAATATTCGAATTTTAGAATATAATTTCGAATTTTCGAACTTCACTAAAAAGTTGATGTAGCTGTACAAAACTATATTATTTAGTTGAAAATCTCTTAGTTTTCCAGTTATGTCATGTTCGAAACTTTGAAAACTTGGTATGGAAAAAATTTCCTGTTAAGTTTAAAGCAGAAAAGTTGTAATTGTGTTATTTTTTATATATAGATATTGTATTTTTAATATTCGAATTTTCGAATATAATTTCGAATTTTCGAACTTAACTAAAAGTTGCATTATTTATATTGGAATTAGTTTAAAACAAAAATTTCGTGGAAATTAAAAAATTTTTAAGCACAAATATGCTATTTCCTACATTTCGAAGTCCCTTTACGATAGCAAAGATATCCAAACACACTCGCCCTGTATGAAACTTAATAAACTTGCTTGGAATTGTAAAAATGGTTTCTACATTTTGTATATTAAATTTGAAAATAAAAACTTATCAAAAGCGAAACAACAACTCCATTTAAGTGCCATCGCCAATGTTTGTCCAACTTGTGTGTTGGCACTCGTATTTTTAAGCATTTTTTTAAGAAACACCTCAAATGCTTTTGGACACATTCCGCTAAAATGGAAAAGAGAGAGAAAAATAAATAAATAAATATTTTTCTTTTAAAAGTTGTGTGAAGAGCAAAACTTATGACAATCATTGAGAACCCATTACAATGTTGTTCAATGTTGTTGTACTTTGAAAAGCAACAAAAAAAAATCTGTTTTAAATAAAAAACATTTTAAAGGTGCTTTTAAATTCTTCTCCTTCTATTTTATATCTATTTTTTTTTCTTTTACCTCTATACGGAGCAGGAGTTTTTATATAAGTTTTTTGTAACTGTGGGGTTTTTTTAGTTGCTCTTTTTTTGTGTGTTGGTTTTAATTTAATTTTTTTAGTACACTTTAATGCGATCAATATAATATTCGATATATTTGGAAACTTTTAAAAAGTTTGTGCATTTTTCTTTAGTTTGCAATTTTATATTTGCAAAAAGAAGTTTTAAGTGGGATGACGGGAAATAGTTTGTAGTTCAAGTGACCCACGTCCCTCCGTAGGAGGAATAATGCCACAACAATTTTAGTACTTATTTAGAACTGGTCAGTGGCTTTCGGAAATTCACACAGAACTGCTGTAAATATTTTGTTAGTCAATTATGTGATTAAATAGTTAATTAATATGAGAAAAATATTTAGAATTAAGAGAGAAAGAGAATGCCAAACGCATGTGCTTCAACATTTTGCAGCTGCTTTACAGAATTAAAATGCTTCTATTTCTTTTTCTCAAAATACTTACATAAAAACTCTATACGAATACAAATAAATTCTCCAACTAATTTGCATATTTTGCATGTGATTTTTTCCCGTTTTCAAAATATTGAAATATTTTTTGTTTCCAATGCTGAAAAATATTACCAACCCTCTTCTTAAATATTTCATGTTTACTTTTTTGCTTTAACTTTTCCCAGTATTTGTTTCTCTTATTTTGCTATTAAACTTTTTCATATGCAAATTAATTTCAGACAACAACAAAAAAGAAATATCTTTTAGTTACGATTCATAAAAAATAACATGAATCATTTTGTTAAAAAACAAGTCATAAAAATCGTTAAATTCGTTTTCGCAAAAGTAATTGATGATGTATCACGTCTCAGCAATTTAAAATTTTATTTATTATTTTGTTGTTATTATTTTATGAATGTGCCAAATTTAATTTGCAAATCAAATCGCAAGAAATTATTATTAAGAGGCTGTTCAGATAAAAGAAGGAAAAAGGACCGCAACTGAAGTACGCATCTTGAGGCAGACAAATTGACAAACATTCTAAATTATGGGAGAGGGAGAGAGTTTTTATTGAGATAAATAAAATATGTTGTTGTCTGATTAGAAATTCAAGTTAAATTAAACCCAAAGAGTTGCTGCCGTATTCATAACAAACGAATTTAGAATTAATTTGGGTTTTTAAATACATTTTAAGTTCACACCAATTTTATTTGATTTAGCAAAAATTAAGGTCTTCCATTTCGTGTGCAAATTTCCTCAATTTTAAAATGCAGCCCCGGAAGGCATTAAGTGCGGCTCATTTGGCCCTTAAGAAATATTATTTAGCCTAAATAATATTTCCTTAACTCCTTAATATTTTTAAGCGTATTTCTATATTAAAACGATTTTTGACATAATCGCCTGATCTCCTTTCTCGTGAAGTAATTGCCTGTCTACAAAAGTAGTAGATGTAGGGGTCAACCCCTGAATGCTGCACCAAGAAAAAACAAAGTTGCCGCTATTGAATGTCATAATTTTCCCCCAGGTTTGACTCGTAAAGTCTTGAGCTTTAAGAGAGAGTTACAAACCAGGCCGTATGATCAAATTTCAGGTACATGAAGTTGGCTGCAGCATAATAACACAACATATATTTTATATAGACAGCATATTCTTGATTAAATAAATTTTTTTTTGTGTAGGAACGAACTTAAATAACTGATCAATTAAATTTTTAATTTGCCAAATACCATCCTAAATATTTTGCATTTGAATGTATGTGTGTGTTACTGATAGTTCTGAATTTCTGCTTAGAAAATAAAATGAAACAGTATTTCTTGTTATAAATTAAATTTTACATGGACGGCACACGAACAGGAATAATATATTTAATTCAGTTACAACGCGTGGGCACGCTTGTTTCATCTGCATTTATAAAGGGTGTTTTTTTTATAGAGTGATACAAGTTTAAGTCATAATAAAACATATTAAAATATTTTTGATATTAATAAAACGGTATTTATTGGATAGAAAATTTTATGACATTAATGTTTAAATACGATTTCGGCCATGTGGCCGCCACGGCTGGCGCGTACAAGGCGCAATCTGGAACACCAATTTTCACAAACTTTTCGCAGCATTTGCGACCGTATCTCGCCGATAACTCTTCGAATGTTGATTTCCAGGTGTTCAATTGTTTGTGGTTTGTCGACGGACACAAGTGACTTTACATAACCCCAAAGAAAATAATCCAATGGGGTTAAATCAAACGATCTTGGAGGCCAATTAATTGGGCCATTTCGTGAAATTATTTTTTCGTCAAAAGTTTCCTTGAGTAAATCAATTATAGCGCCCGCTGTGTAGCATGTGGCTCCGTCCTGTTGGAACCACAGATCAGAGAGATTAATGCCAGCTAATTGAGGTACGAACAAACATTGAATCATGATCCGATACCGTTCACCATTGACAGTAACATTCTGACCATCATTGTTTTCGAAGACATATGGGCCAATGACTCCGCCAGCCCATAAAGCTCACCAAACAGTAATTTTGGATTCTCCTCACTCCAAATGCAACAATTCTGTTTATTCACGTACCCATTCTACCAAAAATGGGCTTCATCGGAAAATAAAATTTTGAATGGACAAAGTGCACGATAAGTTTGACGAACAGAACCATTATTTTGATTAAAAATATCCACAATTTGCACCAGTTGCTCTGATGTAAGTCGATCCATAACGAAATGTCAAAGCAAACTAAACAAAAAGCAACTATCAGCTGTTAAATGGGTGTTCAAATAAAGCAGTAATGCCAACTCAAAGTTGTATCACTCTATAAAAAATACACTATATATACTCACGATTATATATTTCCATGTTATATCAGTTTCATTATGTAGCGCAGAATGTGTGTGCCGTATCTGTTCAGTTGTTACTTATGAATAACAAATAGCGAACGAACCCTTTTAATATTTTTCCATATAAATTCACTATTTACTTTTAGTTATCCCGGGGATGTGAAATATCCGTATATGCGAGTAGGTATATATACACATACAAGCTGTAATTGTTGCGTATGTACATATTCTATTTATTTATTTGTCACATGTATTTCAAATAAGGGGAAATTAGTTTAAAGTACATAAGAGTCATGGACGTGGTGTTTACGAAAGCAAACGCTTTTCCAATTTATGTTCTTGAGTCATAAACGTACGAGGAGGTTTTCAAACGTTAAACAGTGTGTGGATGGATGAGTGTACAAGTGTGCGTGTGTGTGTGCATGTGTTTGGTAATTGATTAGTTAAACTCGTAAGGAATTTAGTTTTATTTCAACAAGATGTGATAAGAACACTGCAGTTACTAAAATAATTTGGTAAGAAATTTATTTGTAATAATAATTTTTATTAATTATATGAGTATTTAATTGTGGCTGGAGTAATAGGCCATCAAGATATGATCTCTTTAAAATCCTAGAAAGGTAGCGCAAATAACTAGATTGTGCTCTCAGATAACAAAGCCGCGTTGAAGACTGTTGACTCAAAGGAGGGTTATTCTAAACTTGTTTTGGAGTATTTGAAATCGCTGGAGAAATTATCGGAAAGAAATAAGATTTCTTTTATTGGAATGTCTGGTCACAGTAAATTAATTAGTCGGAAGGGCAGGCGCTACTTCATTTAAGCGCTTAAAGCTTTTCTGTTAATTAGGCTCAACAGCCGTTGCCTCCCTGATAAGAGTGAATGCGATAGCAGATGAATGAGGCAGCCGCTTGTATATGGTCCCAGAGCCCTCTAGTGGGTTAGGCTGGATAGCGATTATCTTTCTTATAGAGAGAGTAAGAGATCCCGCCAGCAGAGGACTTTTGGCTTCTTCCTTTAGTCATAAGAAAAGACAAAGCACAGATAGTACCTTTTTCTTTCCAGGGTGTCTTTAAATTTAGCAGGCGTGACCTGCAACTGATCACTGATTCTTTTACTGGTTATCTCCGACTGAACTATTGTAATTCAAGTAAAAGTTTTCTCATGGAATTATTTTCAGCAAAATAGAAACTCAAGAAATAAGTTTTTTGATGAGTAAATAAAAATCCAGAAATAACTTTTATTTGAAGATCGGAATTTATAAATGAAGTAACAATTATTATTTTCTAGGGAATAAATACACATTAAGAAATAAGTTTTATTTTGTGGTCGGAAGAAATAACTTTTATTCGGAGATCGGGCAACAAAAAAATTAGAATCAACTTTTATTTTCAAATCGGGAAATTAAAGTCAAGAAACAACTTTTAATATCTGATCGAAAAAAGAACCAAGAAATAATTATTTCTGTCTCAGGAATAATAAACATCAAGAAATAAGTTCTGTTTGCTGATCGGAAAATTAAAATCGAGAAATAATTATTATTTTCCGGGCAATAAATACATGTCGGGAAATAAGTTTTATTTGCTAATCGGAAAGCGAAAATGAAGAAATAACTTTTTTTCCAGATCGGGAAATAAAAGTCAAGAAATTAATTTTATATGCTGATCGGAAAATGAAACTCAAGAAAAAAGTTTTATTTGTTGATCGAAAAAAATCAAGAGATCGTTATTTTCCGGTCAATAAATACATGTCGAGAAATAAGTTTTATTTGGTGGTCTGAAAATGAATATGAAGAAATGACTCTTATTCGCAGATCGGGAAATAAAGGTTAAGAAGTTAAGTTTATTTTCTGATCGAAAAATAAAAGTCAGAAAATGTTTCCTTTCTGAAGGATACATAAAACGGAGGAAAGTATCGGTGAAATTTAGTTTCTTTCTTAGCAAAATCCAAAGAAATAAAAATTAATGCATTTAAAGGTTACTCTCGTCGCTTTAAATTTGATTTTTTTAATTGGCAAATAATTGTTAATGTATTTACTGATCAATTGATTCAAAAAAATGTTGCACGTCTCTGTAAACCGGAGAACTTTCTATAGCGTTTTGGGGCAATACAGGCAGTGTCAACAGTGTCCACTAGTGCCAACGTTTGTCATTTTCTTGTTCATTGTTGTTTGCCATTTATGTCCAAATTGTTAACTTATTAATTCACACAAATGCGGTGTCATAAAGTCTTAAAGTTATTCTTAGCTAAAGCGAGCTTCTCTTGATTTTCCGTGCAGTTGACATGATCGCCTTAAACTAACAGACTTGTCTTTCGGCACGATGACTCACGTAATTTATTTATTTATGTTCAATTTGTCTCATGTAATTAAATTATTAGAGTTAAGAACTTTATAAAACACCAAAATAATGCAGAATTTATTAAAATATATTTCTTATTCTCTTTCATTTCAGGTAAGAATGTTAAAAATTTATATGAAAAACATTATATGGATCTGGACTAAATGTATGTATGTATGTAATCTGATATTAATTTGGAAAAAACAATAAACCAACTAAATTATGTCTAAAATTTTGAAATTTTAGTTTTAAGCGGTTTTGGTTTTACAGGACCATGATTTAACATGTTTGAGAAAAAACTTAATATATTTTTTTGATTTAATTTAAGGTGGTCTAAAACTATAAAACTTTTAATAAGAAAAATATATGTCGAGCCCGGAGTTTGAGTATTTTGAGTTAAAAACATGGTTGGCAGCACTGCAAATCATGCGGTATAACCCCGGTTTGCCTCAAATAAGTTCACATAAAAGTGAAAATGCACTCAAATCCAATTGTGAAAAGAAACAATGAAAAAATATAAAAAAAGAAGGAAAGAGTGAGAAAAGAATGAAAAAAGAAAATAAAAAAGTAAACGCATGTAAATATTTCTAAATTTAATATAATTAATAAATTACCAGGAAATAATTTATTTTAATCGCAACGGCAGAGAAAAGATTTAAGAAATTTAAACACGATAAGAAATTATTGTGAATACAGGCAACGTTTGCTTATAAAATTTGTGATTTTGACAAAACTTCCCGAGATGAATGTGGCCTCTATTAATAAAGAACATGACGTTCCAATTTAATTAATTCTCTTTCGGAATTGCTTTCAAAAAATTCGATGCGTCCACACCATGAATCTCGTTTTCATGTCTATTTTTATTTATTGTTAATGTTTCAAATAACAAAATATTTACAACATGAAAAGATTTTTCTAAGTGTAAAGAGAAATATGAAAGCAGAAATCAAGTGTATTTTACTAGTCCGCTTGTGTTACTACAATTTTTAGTACAAAAAAGGAAAAAAAACATGAAAAAAAAGACGTGGAAAATTAGACGTCATAAAACCCATCGTGTGAATTGGTTGTATATATTTTACTAGTCCGCTTGTTTCACTACAATTTTTACTACAAAAAAGGAAAAAAAAAACATGAAAAAAAGACGTGGAAAATTAGACGTCATAAAACCCATCGTGTGAATTGGTTGTATATATTTTACTAGTCCGCTTGTTTCACTACAATTTTTACTACAAAAAAGGGAAAAAAACAAGAAAAAAAGACGTGGAAAATTAGACGTGATGAAACTCATCGTGTGAGCTGGTTGTACATATTTTGCTAGTCCGCTTGTTGCACTACAATTTCTACTACAAAAAAAAGGAAAAAAACATGAAAAAAGACTTGGAAAATTAGACATCATGAAACTCATCGTGTGAACTGGTTGTATATATTTTACTAGTCCGCTTGTTTCACTACAATTTCTACTACAAATAAAAAAAGGAAAAAAACATTAAAAAACGACTTGAAAAATTAGACGTCATGAAACTCATCGTGTGAACTGGTTATATATATTTTACTAGTCCGCTTGTTTCATTACAATTTCTACTACAAAAAAGGAAAAAAAAAACATGAAAAAAGACGTCGAAAATTAGACGTCATGAAACTCATCGTGTGAGCTGGTTGTACATATTTTGCTAGTCCGCTTGTTGCACTACAATTTCTACTACAAATAAAAAAGGAAAAAACATTAAAAAACGACTTGAAAAATTAGACGTCATGAAACTCAGCGTGTGAACTGGTTGTATATATTTTACTAGTCCGCTTGTTTCACTACAATTTCTACCACAAAAAAAAGGAAAAAAAAAACATGAAAAAAACATGAAAAAAGACGTTGAAAATTAGACGTGACAAGGGTTGTGTAAAGTCGTGAAAATCAACAACGAAGACGCTGTAGCGGAATAGTGGCAGCACAAACTTTTACGAACAATATAATTGAAAACATTTCGGCTGTCTATTAACAGTTTAATTGATTTAATTAATTAAGTCTTATGTTTCAACTTGATATTATATATAACTGAAATGGTTGTTGTATTTATTATATATAAATTATATATTTATATTATATATAAATTATAGTGTTTTTTTTAAATAAATTGTTAATCTCATTAAAAAATTTAATTCAAACTTTTAATACTTTTTGTTTGAAACTGCTTACATTTTGCGGAACTGATCATGTTTGCACATGCTTTATGATATCCGTAACGTACGACCCAAAATTCGATAGGTCAAGAATAGGAACGTTGGCCATGTGACCAAAATCGTTTGGAAATTTTAATGGAGGTTGATAATGTCTGTGGTTGAATTATAATATTTTACAAATTAAAGTTTTATGCAATTAAAAAAATTTGACCCTTTTATACTTCTATTTACAAAAAAAAGTACCTGTCGAAATTCTACGAGGGATATTTGATAATTGCGTGACTGTGTCAACTGCGTGGATGTATAAAAATTTTTTTAAGTTTTTGAAAAGAAAGCTGAAAGTTTTAATATATTGGCGAGGAAGTTTTCATCACTTCTCTGAATTTCTAGGATGCCTCTCTGACTGCTGAGTAGTTGTCACAATGCCTTTGTGTATGTGTATGTGTGTGTGTAAGTAGGGTGTAAAATGAAAACTTTAAATTTCTTTTTCCATGAAACTAAATTTTTCGACTTAGGACGTTGTTTTAGTAAATGAATATCCAGCCATATAAATATTTGAGGCTATTTTTTGTTTCAGTGTATAAATAACAAAATTCTCACGCTAAATAGAAGCCACTCACTCCCTCCATCTCTCGCCACTCACTCGCTTAATTGAATTCTCTAAAAACCAGTTTTGAATAAAACACAAGAAACCGTTTGCTATGACCAAACAAAACGTCATTAAAAAGCGATTTAAAAAAAAAGATCATCATTTATTTATCTCCTTTAAATCGTAAAAAAAAATACGAGGTGTGAACAAATATTGACCTAAACAATTTGCATAAATTTACTAGAGTTTCATTCAGCTGACCAACCGGATAACTCAATTATTTGCATAAAAAATCATTCGTAACTGAAGTGTATCCTAAATTCAGGCAACAAATTGGCTGGTCAGGGAACAACAGCGTTGACCATAAAAAATTGTATTCAATTGTTGCCAACAACTTGAGGGGGATTATAAGGGTTGCTATTAGCAACACGCTTGACCATTGAAAATAGTCAAACCGTAAAAACTGACCGCTACTCTTCAATGCCACGCAAATATGAAAAATGATACTCCCTTCCCTTTTCATTGCAAAAGCAACAGATAGATTTCCCGCTTGTTTATCGGATTATGAAAAATACTAAAAAAAGGGACGAACCCCATGTTGCAGAAAGCAACAAAAAAAAAAAAGTATAAAAAATGTGTGAAAGGAAACAAATCACTTAATGGTCAGTGAGGCGATTTGTCATGATACTTTTACAGGATTGGATTTGATTTGGTTTGATTTCAGTTGCCCGCTCAGGTTTTATGTTGACGTGTGTGGTCACTTAAAGGCCCTCCGTAACTGTTTATTTCCCTGTTTCATATTTATTAAGGGAGTTTTTTTGTTTGTCATCGCCCTGGGCTTTCTTTCTTTCACTTGACAACGAGTACTTTGATTAGATTGGATTTGTTATTTTATTTAATTTTTTTTAATCTTCTTTTGTAATTGACTGCCGTCTAATATGACCAACTGGAGGCAGATAATTTTTACGATTCCGTTATTTATTGATTTTTAGTGAGATGCAACAAGTGGCCAACAAGTCTTTGGAAAAATATTCCACAATCTTTGATGATAGACCAACACCTGCAAGTGGTGAGTGCCCAGCGAGTGTTGGCTTTATAGTCTTTTGCAATTTTCTTTTCGTACTTTAAAAAAAAAATCATACTAATTATGATTTTTTTTTAAAGTCGCTTAATCGTCTTTTATTATGATTTTTTTTAAAGTCGCTTAATCGTCTTCCCTATTCCTAAAGACCCAGAAAATTTTTCAATATTCTATAAAAAAAAAAAAAAACATTTAAACAAAACGTTTTATTAATTCTGTAGTTTCAATGACAACATTGTGGTTTCTTCTGGGTCTCTAATCGATAATGAAATTATTAATAGTGCAACGCAAACACAATACAGCGGCAAGCAGCAGCAGAAGAAGAAATGTATGTATGTATCTAAAGAAAATAAATAGACTAGATAAATAATCTAAAACTCAACATCAATTTGGTGTTCAACTCCCACAGCAGAGTAGAACAGTTGAGTTTTCGAATGCCGCTACACTTTCTCAGCGTATTTGTGTACCGCCATGTGTATTTCTTTATTACCATTATATATATTGTTATATATATATATATATATATATATATATATATATATTATTCTTTATTACACTGTTTCCACTTATAATTTTTATGAGAAAATAAGAGAACTGCTTTAATATTAAACTGATGTAGAGTTCAAATCCGCACCACAGCGGTGACTATTTTTTCCGTGTGTTTCTTTTCTACAAGTTTTTGCTACATTTTATTTTGATCAAGTTTATATGGGTTGAAATTTGTTCTAATATTTATATGGCGTTATAAAATCTGTTTGATAACTGATCTCTAATAATGAGTAATTTATTTTTATGAATATATAATTTATTTAATTTTTTTGTTATTATCACTTTTCAATTTTTGTGAATTTTCTGCTGTTAATATATAAACGGCATAAGAAGTGCATATTATTTTAAATACCCATCCCTGAAGTAAATCGACAAAAAGGGAACAATAAAATTTAAAACAACATGTTTTAAACATGTTTATTTCTCTCTTTCGAAATATGTGACTGTAAAAGAGTTTTCTATTCAACTTTTTTATATATTAAGCAAAAACAGAAATTTTAAAAACATCATGTGAAAATTCAATGTCGTAACTGGCCACTCTCAATATATTTTTTTTTATTGGAGTTGTGTAAAAGTCTAATTAATTTTATATTAATTTATTTAAGACAGCATGCACAAGACAAGCAAACAGGGTTGCCAAATAATTTTTAGGAAAAAAGTGCATTTAAAAATACCTCAATGTCAGCAGAGTCAGTATTTGTGAAAATCGTCTTAAATAAAATTTCTTATTGTCTAGACTTAATTAATTTCTGCTGATGAGAAAACGTAGCAGAAACTTACTTTCACTCACAACTTCAGTTTAAACTGGAATAACCTTTCGGAATAGCCTCGTTAAAAAAAAAAACTTAATTTTCGGTATTCAGAATTTAGCGATTTTGTGAGATTGTCATCTATAAAATTTAGAAATTTGACGGGAATATCAATAACTTTATAATATTTTTTTTTATTTAAGACACATTCCCACTTGTCAAGTATTTGATCAAGAAAGCGTAACCGCTAAATAATAATAAAAAACATATTAATTCACACAAGTGCTTATAGAGTTTAACAGTTTCCCTTTGTATTGGCTTCTACGCCACTGGCTATAAGTTATGCCGCCTGTCAATCGAAATATTTTACCGTAGTATTTAAGGGTTACGTTTTTTTTTTGTTCAAATATTTTATAAGTGTAAATTTACTTCTAGCGATTTAAAGTTAATGCGAACATCATATAGAATATCAAAATCGCTTGATTTCTATATATAAATAATTTTGTTTTATAAAAGAAAAAGAAAATTTTAATGGCTCTTGTAAATAGCGGGTGTTTTTTATAGAGTCATACAAATTTGAGTTGGCATCACTGCTTTATTTGAACATCCATTTAACAGCTGATAGTTGCTTTTTGTTTAGTTTGCTTTGACATTTCATTATGGATCCACTTACACCAGAGCAACGCGTGCAAAGTGTTCATCAAAATAATGGTTCTGTTCGTCAAACTTATACATTCAAAATTTTTTTTTCCCATGAAGCCCATTTCTGGTTGAATGGATACGTAATTAAGCAGAATCGTTTCATTTAGAGTGCGGAGAATCGAAACACCATTTGACATCCACAGAAATTACTGTTTGGTGCACTTTATGGGCTGGCGGAGTCATTGGCCCATATGTCTTCAAAAACGATGATGGTCAGAATGTTACTGTCAATGGTGAACGGTATCGGAACATGATTCGAAGTTTTTTCGTACCTCAATTAGCTGGCATTAATCTGGCTGATCTGTGGTTCAAACAGGACGGAGCCACATGCCACACAGCGGGCGCTACAATTGATTTACTCAAGGAAACTTTTGACGCAAAAATAATTTCACGAAATGCCCCAATTAATTGGCCCCAAGATCGTGTGATTTAACCCCATTGGATTATTTTCTTTGGGGTCATGTAAAGTCACTTGTGTCCGTCGACAAACCACAAACAATTAAACACCTGGAAATCAACATTCGAAGAGTTATCGGCGAGATACGGCCGCAAATGCTGCAAAAAGTTTGTGAAAATTGGTGTTCCAGATCGCGCCTTGTGTGCGCCAGCCGTGGCGGCCACATGGCCAAAATCATATTTAAACATTAATCTCATAAAATTTTTTATCCAATGAAGACCGTTTCATTGATATCAAATATATATTACTATGTTTTATTATGATTTAAACTTGTATCACTCTATAAAAAACACCCTATAGTTTACTAATCGGACTTGCTTTTTCGCTTAAAATCGTGAAATGGGCATTTGCCAATCATTTTAGAGTTAAAAACGCCAAAATGCCGCAAAATCTGGCACTCTGGCAACACAGATTTCAAGAACAGGCGTATAAGAGCGCACAAATTCCTGTTGTTTATTTGCCAAATTAAGCGGATTAATTAAAAGTCGTAAGTAATTGTTTAGGAAAATTATTAAAATTACATGTTTCAATTAAGGAAAATTTTTTTCAAAATCCTGTCGAAATTTTATTACGCACTAAAGCCAGCAAGCGGCCCATACTCGCCCTCAGCAAGTAGAAGATAGAAGAACATTTGAATGATTGAAAATGAGTGCAGCGAAAGAAGACGAATTCCCCGCTCCTGACAGTCCTCGCAGCATCAACACGTTTCTGCACACTTGGAGCATTAAATATTTTGATTGCAAGACTACAGTGAGTGGACAAAAGGTGTTGTTGCCTTCGACGGGATTCTCATTTCCTTTCCGACATAATATGGATTTTGTCGCCAAAATGGGTCTCTATGGTGATCCGTGCAATAGGAGAGTCTGCTGTTTCGGTTTGAAATGTGTGAATGTGAAACAATGGGACGTTATACTTACAATTTCGCTTGGCGATCGATGCGATTTTGCACAACCAAAAAAAGTTTTCTTCTTAAATCAAACCATATACGAAATCGGTATACCGCTTATGGATTATGACACAAACACTTGCCTGTTAGCCAAAGGCAATTACACAGTGAACGTTAAAATTTCTCTTCTTCTTACTAGAGATGGTTACAGTCGCCCAATGTTTAATTGGAGACAACTGCCGGCCTGGAACTTTTGGTTTGGGGAGCTCTTTACAACAAAAACATGTTCAGATGTAAAATTAATAGTGGAAGGAAAAGAATTTGACGCCCATAAAAGTGTACTGGCCACCAGCAGCCTAGTATTTGCGGCCATGTTGCAGCATGACATGAAGGAGGCTAAATCGAATAAAATCTATATCGAGGATATGGATGCAGAGACCTGCAACGAAATGTTGCGGTTCATGTATGTGGGAAAGGTGTTGGAAATCAAGAAACTGGCCCCTAAGCTTTTGGCTGTCAGCGATAAGTATGATATGGAGAGCCTGAAAGTAATTTGCGTAGATGAGATGAAAAAGAATATCACGTTGGATAATGTAGTGGAGATATTGACACTGGCGGCTCTTTACCGTGAAGAGGAGCTGAAGATGTACGCGATTCTTGTCATAGATGGTAACAAGAAGGCGGTGAAAAAAACGAAAGCCTGGAAAGATCTGGTAAAAAAATTTTATTGGAAGAACTCACGCAATATCACCGAAATCTTGAGGCAAATCGCCAACAGTTAATCTGTTTTAAGGTCCTGTAAAATTGTCTTGTTTTATTTATTTCATCACAGTTTTATTCACAACATTTTTGTCTTAAATGTATGTAGCGTAAATAGCGTAAAGTGTTCTTGTGGCTGTTATTAGGAACATTAATTAATAAATTTTCATTATTATTTTTGATTGAACTTGAGATGTTTTAACATAAAAATTATTAAGTATGTTTTTATAAGAGTTAAAAATTTTAATAAGTATGTGTTCAACTTGAGATGATAATTTTTTAATAAAATAATTTAAATTAAATTAAATTAAATGGATTTTTTACAAACAACACATATTTTCCTTACGAAACTACCCAAAGGCGTGGCGAAATATTTAAGTCTTAATTCATAAAAAATATCTCTTGCTTATAACCTGCTTATTTGGCAAATTTCTATACAACTTTTGTCAAACAAGTTGTTTATAAGATCAAAATATTTTTTCCGAATGAAAAATAATGTAAAAAGGCCAGTAATAAAATGAAATCTAATTTAAAAACTACACGGTGCAACAGAAATATTTTGCTAGTGAAAACGGTGCTTTCAAACAACTCCATATAATTGTCAACTTTCAAACCACTTTAAATAATAATAGAATAAAAACTTGAAACACAAAAAAAAGTTTTCAAATTCAAAGGCCTAAAAGTCAGTTAATTTTTTTCCGAACTGCACATTTTAAAAATCGCCTGATAGAAGAAAGACATATATTTGTACGCTGAATTTAAACAAACAGATCTCAAGATATTTGAAAAATTTTTGTGAACAAAAAACAAAATAAACTTTTCGCGAATATCTTAGAAAATGAGGGAATATTAATTCGTGCTTAATCGCCTCAATAAAGTTAAAAAATATCTAATTTTTATATCAAATTCTAGAAATCACGCTTCAATTAGAATATTTGCTTAGAAGGGGTGTGGCACTGTCCATTATTCTTGCTAATTACGAGTTGTTTTTTAAGCGAGTCAATGAAATTAAACTTAAAGGACTGTGTAAAAATCCGTTCTTAACAGGGCATATCTTATTAGTAAAGGCGTGGCACTGCCCACTTTTTTGTTGTAAATGTCCAACTTTATTAGATTTTTTTCGAAATTTAAATCCATTTTAAGTTTGATTAACTTAATTTTATTAAACAGATTCTTTTCACAAAACACTTGCTTAGAAGGGGTGTGGCACTGCCCATTTTTCATAATAATCGCGAGATTATTAAGTTTTTTAAATGCAAGCGACGCTATCAAATTTAACTAAGAAAACTGTATAAGAACCCGTTCTTTACACGGCATATCTTATGAGTAAAGGCGTGGCACTGCCCACTTTTTGCTGCAAATATTCAGGTTGATTAGATATTTTCGAAACTTTAGCTTCTATTTTAATTTTAATTATTTTAGTTCTATTAACAGATCCTTTTCACAATTCATTTGCTTAGAAGGGGTGTGTCACTGCCCATTTTTCTTGATAATCTCGAGATGAATTACTTTTTTCAAATTCGAGCGCCGCTATCAAATCAAATTAAGAAAATTGTATAAAAATCCGTTCTTTACAGAGAACATCTAACAACTAAGGGCGTGCCACTGCCCACTTGTTGCTGCAAATTTCCAGCTTGATTAGATATTTTTGAAATATAAGCTTCTCTTTTAATTTTTATTATTTTAATATTATTAAACATGTCTTTTTCACAAATCGTTTGCTTACAAGGGGTGTGGCACTGCCCATTTTTCTTGATACTTTCGAGATGATTTACTTTTTTTAAATGCAAGCGCCTCTATCAAATTAAATTAATAAAACTGTATAAAAATCCATTCTTTACAGCGAACATCTTATAAGTAAGGGCGTGGCACTGCCCACTTTTTGCTGCAAACATCTAGGTTGATTATATATATTCGAAATTTAAGCTTCTATTATAAATTTAATTAATTTAATTTTATTAAACAGGTCTTTTTCACAAAACGTTTGTTAAGAAGGGGTGTGGCACTGCCCATTTGTCTTGCTAATCCCGAGATGATTAAGTTCTTGTAAATGCAAACGCCGCCATCTAATTAAACTAAGAAAACTGTATACAAATCCGTTCTGTATAGGATGTATTTTATGAGTAAAGGCGTGGCACTGCCCCCTTTTTTTGCTGTAAATTTCTAGCTTGATTAGATTTTTCCGAAGTTCGAACTTCTATTTAAGTTTGATTAACCTAATTTCATTAAGAAAATATTATTTTCACAAAACATTTGCTTAGAGAGGGTGTGGCGCTGCCCATTTTTCTTGCTAATTTCGAGATTATGGAATTTTTTAAAATTTATGAACCCCTATCAATATAAAAAGTAAAACTGTATAAAGATACGTTCCTTTCAGAGAATATGATATGAGTAAAGGCGTGGCACTGCCCACTTTTTTGTTGTAAATATCCAGCTTGATTAGATATTTCTGAAATTTAAATTTCTACTCAAGTTTTATTAATTTAATTTCATTTTAAAAATAATCTTTTTACAAAACATTTGCTTAGAGGGGGTGTGGCACTGCCCATTTTTATGCCAATTGCTTTCAAGTGCAAATAATAATTCCAGCAAATTCGCTATTAAAATATCATGACAATTAATTTTTACAAAAACTATTCAGCATCCTACGTTGATATTGTGAAATTTCATGGGCTTCAAGTTGCTTCTGCCCCCACCCACTCATTTATCGACATCATAAAATGCTGCATATTTTTCTTCATTCAACTTAGAAAATTACTAACGAGTAATTTTAGGTGCCACCGCCATTCAGCACTTGTTGCTTCGATTATGTCTATTATCCTGCACTTGCAAGTTCCCCTAAACACCTCAACATATCCTTTTCACATGAATGTGTGTGAGAATATTCAATGCATACAAACACAAGTACTTTTATTTAAGCCATTAAGGCTAAACAAGTGAGCCACTTTAACACTTTCATTATGTACGAGTATGTTATGCCATCAGCTTGCTGGAGTCTATATCCTGTATATCCAGCATATCCCTGGTTGTTTGCGGCAACTTGGAAGGGTCCTAAGAGTGCATTTTTTTTCTCATGTGGAAGCGGATGCAAGAAAATAAATGTCTGTATTATGCAATGCATAGCAGACATGCAATTTTAGTGTGAATTGAAATCCTGGCTGCCAGTCACTGCATGCAGAGAGACGGTCGTTGATGATGACTTTCATAATGCCTACATTCATGTGGCACAACTGCATCGTTGGGTTAAGGAAAAGAAAAAGGATTTGTGTGTATGTGAGTTGAAGTAGGAATGATTACCTTTTTCCCTTCACATTTATTTTCTAGATATTCATGACTTTGTGTTGTTTGCCCTTCTTTTTGTTGCAAAATGCACATGCAGCACATGCATTCTGGGCATGAATGTTGAGTCGGTTTTATGTGTGAATTGTTGATTTGCATGAATAATGAATGCATTTCACGTTTGGGATTTTATTCAAAGCATTTCAGTTGTGTGTAAAAAAATTAATAAAGCAGGATAACAGCATAAAGAAGTAGAGAGAGAGAGAGAGGGAGATAGAGAAAGATAACAGCGAGATAGAGAAGAGAACATGATTAAAGGCACACTTTAAAGGCATTGAAAGAGTTCTAATAGTCCTGCTGTTTGTTTTGATGCATTTTAGTTGATGGCACTTCAACAGAAATATGAAGTAGCAAATTCACACTTGAATGAATTAACAAGGCGGCGTGGAGATAAGAAAGGTAACGTTGGAGGATTTTTACATAAAATATTAATTGTGTGAAAAAATCTAAATTAGAAATGTGAATTATTGCATGACTGAAATGTCATACAATAATTCTTATTAATCGATTAATTGCGTAAAACGATCTATAAATTAAATAAGAATCGAACTGCTTTGCTTAATCGAATAACTTCAATATGTGCAATAATCGATTAATGCGTGAGATGTACAGAAAAGATATTCGATTAATAGATTTTTTCATTAGTCGATTAGAAATACGAATTACTGTATGACTGAAATGCCATACAATGATATTTATTAATCGATTATTCGCGTAAATCGAGGTAAAAATTGCTTGAATCATTTTTTCAATAATCGATTTCTTATTAATCGATTAATTGCGTAAATCGAGATAATCGAAATATTTTGAAAAACGAATTATTGTATTCCTGGGTTGTTATACAATAATTCTTATTAATCGATTAATTGCGTAAATGGAAATGAAATTATATAATAATCAAGCTACTTTGCTTAAGCGAATAAATGCAATTTGTTTAATAATCGACTGAGTGAGTTGCACAGAAAGGGTATTCGATTAATCAATTTTAAATTAATCGATTAAGCGCATAAAAATAAATGGAACTATTTTTGTTAATCGAATAACTGCAGTTTGTTCAATAATCGATTAATGGCATGAGTCGTACAGAAAGACTATTCTTCTATCAATTTCTTATCAATCGATTAATCGCCTAAATCAAAGTAAAAATTAAACTAAATAACAATCGAACCATTCGCCTAATCGAACAACTTCAATATGTTCGATAACCGATTAATGACGCAAGATGTACAGAAAGGCTATTCGATTAATCGATTTCTTATTAATCGATTAATTGCATAAATGGACGAAAAATTTAAAAGGAACTACTTTGCTTAATCGAATAACTTCAATTTGTTCAATAATCGATTATTTGCTCATTATTAATCGATTGATTGCGTAATTCAAGGTAAATAAAAATCGAACTACTACGAACTACGATAATCGATTAATGACATGAGACGTAAAGAAAAAGTATTCGATTAAACGATTTTCTTATTAATCGATTAATTGTGTAAATCGAGTTAAAAATAAAATGGAACTACTTGGATTAATCGATTAATATCAATTTTGTTATTAATCAATTAATCGCTTGAACAAATAGAAATCGAAGAAATCAATATTATTCGCAGAACCGATTAATCGATTAAGTAGTTATTCGAGTTAAAAATAAATGAAATAATAAGCGAACAAATTAATTTTATGTGCTTAATCGAATAATTTCAATTCTGTTTAAATTATTAAACCAAAAACAAATATTTTTTTAATTAAGATTTTATGAAAAATCTTGCAACAATTTATTGTAATAAAAGAAACTCTTTTTTCTTCTAAAATATTCTTGCCAAAAAGAAGATAAAGTTCAACTGCCGTATTTATAGAAAACAATTTAGACTTGAAGTGTTCTTTAAGTTATAATTTTCAAATAAAATATTTTTAAGGCCCTCTTGAAGTCTACATTATTTTCTGTGAATCCGGCAGTAAATGCTTCAAACGGGTAATTTCTTTTGTGTTGATGAACCTTGATTTAGAAAATAATTTTTTATTTATTTATTATTGTTATTGGAAAGATCGAAAGAAGATTTCTTTTCTCAAATTCAGTACAGGATAAAATGAAATATTATAATGTTATACACATATCATATCGTTGGTCTCACGGTATAAGGCCGTAACTTACATAATTAAGGTTATAATTATGTAATTTACGGCCTCATACCCTGAGACCAACGAAAGGAGTAGGTAAAAATTCAATAGAAAAGTCTTAAATTATTCGAATTGAATATTCGAATAAAAATTCATTGTTGGAATGCCCTACAAATTTTCTTCATTGTTTAATTTATTTATTAAAATTATCTTTTATCGAGGCATTTGCAATAAAATCTAATCAAAGCCCAGGTGGACTACAGCCAAAAGGCTGACTAACCAACGAATCGTGATCTAGGACTCACTTTTTGACTCGTAAGAAATTTCCCCGACTAAAGATACTGTTATATTTTGGCAAATATTTGGTCAATAATACAAATAAAAATCATTTCAATTCAAACAAGTGTTTACTGGGTTAAACAATTCACACTTGTCAGATATTTGCCCCAAAAAGTGTAACCACTAAATACGAATGAATATTCAAAGAGGTTTTTATTAAGTAAAACAGTTTCTTTCTTTCGGGCAAATAGTAGAAAAGTTTAGCTTAAAAAACCTTTAATATTTACTTAAATAATATATTAATTAAACTCTATAATTGGTTTTAAAAAATTTAGAAAAAAGTTTTTAAATAAAAATGGACTTCATAAAATTTATATAAGCGAGTATTGAAAAAACCAAATGGTTTTTGCTTTAATTTTGTAAAATTGTATTCTAATTTTTCGATCTTAAGTTTTTAATATTGATCTTAATTGAATATTGAGTTTGAGCTCACTTTTTTATATTCAAAATGTTGTGATATTTAGTTGTCATAAAAAAGTTTGTAAATAGAAATGCAGTTTTAAAACTGGAATGAAATAGACATATTACGGCCTTAATGAAATTTATATATATATATATATATATATATATATATATATATATATATATATATAAATTTTGTAAAGCATTTTGCGTTAATAAAATTTAATTTGTATTCTAATTTTTCTACCTTTTGTTTTGTTCTATTGATCTTGATTGAATATTGATCTTGAGCTCACTTTTTATATATAAAATAAGGTTTCTTATTTATCA
Source organism: Linnaemya vulpina (assembly GCA_963675445.1). NCBI lineage: Eukaryota > Metazoa > Arthropoda > Insecta > Diptera > Tachinidae > Linnaemya > Linnaemya vulpina. Next base: position 69,786,483 of record OY776279.1, on the reverse strand, counting down.
ATATTTCAATATCTTTTGAATATCTTCGACAGGATAATGATTAATAATATATAATATTAACAAAAACAATTAACGATAATATATAATAAAATTTTTTATAATAAAAAAATATAAGCATTCAGGTTTATATAGAAAAAACAACAAAAAATTAATTATATAATAACATTATCAATTGTTTTTGTTAATATTTTATATTATTAAACATTATCCTTCAGAAGATATTCAGAGGATAACAAAATATTGATAAATAAAAAAAGAGACCTGCAGCTCAATGTTCAATTAGCAAAATTTATATATACAAAAACACAAAATTTCGAATAGATTCAATTTCTGAAAATCAAAATACTGAACTCAAAAAGATTTGATAAAAATATTAAGAAACAAGGGAAAATCCATATCGTTATAATTTCCATTTCACACAGCAAAGCAGAACAGCACAGTTTTCGCAAGCCAATACACCCCAATAAGAAAAGACTTTCCAAAGAAGACAATAAGATCGTAAACTTGTGATCCGGATGCAGTGTAAACCTGCATCTTTTCTAATGCTTTTTACGACGGGTTGCTATTCCAAAAAGCTCTCTCAGCTTTTCAGTGAATCCAAAGTCATGTTTCCCATAATAATTCTTTCGGGTTTTTGTGTCATTTCTAATGATTTTTTAAAATAAATTGGGCGAAGTCTCTTGCTGCGAATTTCGTGAGGGCTCGCTCACGCAAAAGATACAAGTTTTATATATGAAATCGGTTCCAAATAGAGCAAATATATTTAAATAATTGTTAAAAATTTGTGTTAATCAATTAATGTTTTTTAACTCAATTACATTTTTATAAATATAAATAGCCCATTTACTTCAATGGTGTCATAACTCTAAAAAGTTAATTACTCATAATTTGCTTAACTTGTAGTCGATTTTATTTGTCCATCTGAGCCAATCGACTCTGGAACCATAAATCAATTTCATGTGACATACTCTGGCAAAAGCTGCAGTAGCAGCAACAGGTCGAAGGGATGGGTGCACGAAAGAGAATATTGATAAAGTTCCAAGTACACCGATTCGCCATTAGCTGTAGGAATTGGAGCTCCCGGCATTTATCCGTTTAAGATTCATCTGGTCCAGCAATTCAGGCTACGAAAGCGTTATTCATTTGCATCATTATTTGGTCGACAGGCCTGTACTTTAACTGGCAACTGATGTGATGCTCTATCGTAAAACTCTTATCCCCACTGAGGCTGAGTTTTGACTTAGCGAGTTTCTTACTAAACAAAATTGCTGCATTTGGAACGAAATTAGTGCGCAACAGAGTTCATTTCATTTGGAAGGAAATAGGCAGATTTTGCTGCGTGTGGCACGCTACTGACAGCATTGAAATTTAGTTGCTCCAATACAAAACCGTAGCTCTTATTCTCTCTCGTAGATATCGCGTGTTATTGTTAATGGCTTTCTATTTAAAAGTACGAATAATATTGAGCCCAGCGGATAGAGACTTTTTCGGCAGGAGAGCAGAAGTTAAGAAATATGGATCTCTCAGGTTAAGTTTATGGGATGTGGTTTAAAGTTAAACTCAGTTTAACGTAAACCGAAGCACTAATTTTTCCGGCTTTTTGAAATATATTTTTTTTTAATTTTATTAACTCCTTGGAGACCACCATTTTGAGTAAAACGAAGCTGTTCCATAAAAATTATGTACACAAACTTGATGATAGAGGCCCAAATATGTTTTCAGATTAACTCAACCCGGTTTAACTGAGATCTTAAAAACTCAACCGCAATTGACAAGCCACATGGTGAGTGATGGGAATTGCCACCTTTTGACCCACTTTCTCTGAGTCCGCATAAAGTCACTGAAGTCATACTGATAATTCGGTTACATTTGACGGCTTGTAGGGCAACATTTTTCTTGGCCTCCATGATAGAGTCTGGTAAAGTTGCCTTTAAGCAATCATCCAGCAAAAGTTTGGTCCAGAATAGCAGCATTTTCCATATGACGGATAGCATTTTTTAATGTTCGTGTGGTTGAGTTTCCTAAAAGAAATAATTTTTTTTAAATAAAAAATTGTTTATAGTTTAAAAATCTCTGCAAATACGTACTCACATTGAAACGGACTTCACCTGGAATGTTCTCATGGCCTAGAAATTAATAAATTCTAGATATTCGAAAATCGAAGTGAAAGTTTGGTCCAGAATAGCAGCATTTTCCATATCACGGATAGCATTTTTCAGTTCTCATGGCTGGCACGAGGGTTGAACTTCTTAAAAGAAATTAATTTTTTTCAATTAAAAATTTTTTATAATTTAAAGATCTACACAAATACATACTCACATATTATTATAGAAACGGACTTCATCTGGAATGTTCTCATGGCCTCGAAATAAATGAACTCTAGATATTCGAAAATCGAAGTGAAAGTTTGGTCCAGAGTAGCAGCATTTTCCAAATCACGGGTAGCATTTTTCAATGTTATTGGCTGGTGTGAGGGTTGATCTTTTTAAAAGAAATTAATTTTTTTTCAATTAAAAATATTTTAGAGTTTAAAGTTGTACACAAATACATACTCACATGTAATTATAGATACGGACATCATCAGGAACCTTCCCATGGCCTTGAAATTGATGAACTCTTCATATTCGAAAATCGAAGTGAAACCATTTCTGACCGCATTAATTTGCAAAACTTGTTGTCTGGTGGCTATTTGCCACTGGAACAAATACATTGAAAACAAGAACAACATTTTAGATTTTGTGACATCGTGGGCCAGGCTTTTAATGATACAATTTTTATTCCAGTCCAACTACTGCCCGGCTAATGTGAACAGCATATGAATTTGCACGGGTGGGTTTCAAGCTGAAATTCAAGGTTTTATTTCAACTCTGCTTGTCCATAATAATTAACCATTTTAATTTAATTTAATTTGACCATAATCTGCTCGCTGCTGGACACTCGCACTCGTGCCAATAAAACACGTTGGACATGTCAGTTCTTTTTGAAATTTATTTACATTCTCTACGCGCACACATTTTTAATATTTAAAAATTTTGTTTGGTTGCAAAACCAGCAAAAGGCTTATTAATTATTTTAGGCAAACGTGGATAATGCCATTTCATGGTAAAAAAGTTTATGCCATTCCGATTCACATTTGAAACTTAATTATAGACCAAACAACAATTTTAGTTGGCGGCCTTTTGAAGACGTTTATTTTCTGTTTTGCTTCTTGTATTTTATTTTATTATTCGTTTTTATTTACTTTTATTTATTTACCTGTTCTTCTACGCTCAAGACATGTTATTGAACTCGCATTGGAATTTACATATTTTTAAATTTCTGTTTCTCTAATTGTTGTTTCTGTTTTCTTATTTTTGCACACGACCGTTAGTGGTTGTATTTGTTGTTGTATTAAACAATTTCAATAATTCTAGTTTCTTTTCTTGCCATTTATTGTTTTTGTTTGCCGGTCCCTTTCTCTTGTTTTACAAATATTTAAAAAAAAAAGGTCAGTGGCTTTAGCAGCATTAGGGTGAAAATCATTTTTCAATTTTAACAGTTTTATAAAAATAATCAGCCTAATTACGGTTGGCGTTTTTCGCTTACAAAGTCGACAGTTTGTTATATATTAAAGACTAAAAGCTGTTTTTTTTTTATCTTTTAGAAATTGTCAAATTTGAAGGTGAAAAACAACAGCCGTAATCAGGCTGATTATCATATTCCTTAAAGCGCATTATTATTCGACCTTGACATACATACATATTTATTCGAGCTCTAGTTCAAACCTGTGAATTTATTTTTACAAAATTTATGTCTATATCTATAATTTTTTTTATTAAATTGAAGTATTATTTATTAGGGGTAGAATATATATTTTAATGAACAATTAAAGAAAAAATTTGAGAAAAATAAAAAACTAAATTGAGAACGTCGCGGATTTGAACCAGAGCCTGAATAAAAATTTCGTGATATTTCCGTATAAATTCTATTATTATTATTAAATATATTAAATATATTAATCAAACTCTAAAACTGTTGTCAAGCAAATTTTTAATTGGTTTAATAGCTCAGAGTGTTGTGATATTTTATTTGCCTAAAAAGTTTGTAAAAAAAAGTGAAGTTTTAGTATTGGAATGAAGTAACTTGAGTTTTAATAAAACTATTTCGGGCTCAACGAAATTTATATATAAAAAATTTCAAATATATGTTTTTCGGCTTAGCGAAATTTCTCTTAACAAAAGAACAAAATTTCAAATACATAATTCCATTTTCTTTGTATTAAATTGTACAGGCTGAAAATCGCAGTTCAGAAAGACCTGATAAAAATATTAAGAAATAAGAGAAAATCATCTATCGATATAATATTAATTTGACACAGCAAAGCAATATAGCACAGTTTTCGAAAGCCGCTACACCCCAGTAAAAAAAGACTTTCCAAAAAAGTCAATAAGATCATAAACTTATGATGCGGATGCGGTGCAAATCTGCACCTTTTCTAATGCTTTTGACGACGGGTTGTTATTCCAAACAACTCTCTCAGCTTTTCAGTGAATCCAAAGTCATGTTTCAAATAATAATTATTTCGGCTTTTTGCATATCATTTATAATAATTTTTTTAAATTCATTGAGAATTTTTAATTTACTCGCAACTTAATAGGAGTTCAAAAATTGACCTCTCTCAGGAATAAATTAAATAATTATTTAGACATTTTGAATAATCGCTTCCTGATGGTTCAAAAACACGCTTTTAATGATATTTTGGAAGTAAAGGGGAAGTAGTTCCCGAAAAACGACTCCCATTTTTTTTTTACTGGAACTTTCATCATGAATTCTATAGTATGCAATTAATCGGGCTTTTGATTCAATCGGCTAACAGATGGATTAATTATTTCATGCTTTGCTTTAATCGATTATTAGTCGCTTGCTACTCGGTTATTAGTCGAGTAATCGAGTTAATCGATTTATTCATAAATTCAACAATTTCTTTATATAAATACACAAGCATATAGTATTCTTAACTTGGAGACTTTTTTGGCAACAACGCAATCATGAAAAAATGTTTCAGCTGATTTAATCAGGAAAAGAATTTATGAATTTTTTAAAAGGATATCAGATCCGTTTGTTATATAATTTAATAACCGTAATTATTTGATGCTTTGCTTTAATCGATTATTAGGCGATTATAACTCGGTTATTAGTCGATTATTAGTTGATTAATCGGTTATTAATCGATTTATTTTAATTGATCGTTTTAAAAATTCTTCAACTGATTCAATCAGAAAAGGGAATTTATGCATTTTTTAAAAGGATATCAGATCCGTTTGTTATATAATTTAATAACCGTAATTATTTGATGCTTTGCTTTAATCGATTATTAGTCGATTATAACTCGGTTATTAGTCGATTATTAGTTGATTAATCGGTTATTAATCGATTTATTTTAATTGGCCGTTTTACTTTTTTTAAATTCACCAATTTCTTTATATAAATACACAAGCATATAATATTCTTAATTTTGAGACTTATTTGACAACACAATCATGAAAAAAAATTTTCAGCTGATTTAATCAGGAAAAGAATTTATGCATTTTTTAAAAGGATATCAGATCCGTTTGTTATATAATTTAATAACCGTAATTATTTGATGCTTTGCTTTAATCGATTATTAGTCGATTATAACTCGGTTATTAGTCGATTATTAGTTGATTAATCGGTTATTAATCGATTTATTTTAATTGATCGTTTTAAAAATTCTTCAACTGATTCAATCAGAAAAGGGAATTTATGCATTTTTAAAAAGGCTGTCAAATCCTTTTGTTATATAATTTAAAATCCGTAAATAAATCATTTTAAAATAGTATTGGGCCCAAGTGAGAACTTTAGAGATAATTTCCCCAGTTTTAATAAAATTTTCCTAATAAATCTTGAAATTCCATCATTTAGCGCAGATGTTGAGAGACATCTCAGTCCTGTTTTTAACGCTCTCGAAACATCTGAAATCTTTTATTCTGTCATTCATTTCCAATTTTAATATTTTCAAAATCGTAATCACATCAATAGTTTTTGTTAATTATATTAAAGGATTGTTTGCAATATCATTATCAGGCACAAAATTAAATCATACAATTTCTCACTCTATATGAATAGAAAAAATAACAATTCGCAGATTTGAACTCAAGTCTGACCAGTCATTTTCAATATAAAATTTTCAAATTAAAATATATTCACTAATAATTTTGCTACTATAAAAAAAGGAACAAATAAAATAGGTTTTAAAATAAGCCAGTTTTAAGTGGCTGCCTAATAAAATTTTCCAAATATTTTCATATATAAAGTAAAAAAAAATATAAGTCATTGGCATTCCTTCGCGGGCTGTTCAACTCAACAATTTTACTTTTTTTTCGCGAGTTCTTCAAAGTTGCCACATTTTGCAGGCAAAAGCGTCAATACTTCCTTTTAACGTTTTTTTTTTTTAGTATACAGTAGCATGATTTAAGACAATTGCCAGAGGGAAGTAAATCGCCACGCCTAGTGCCCTTGTTGGGGAGTGCTTAGAGTTCATATATGTAGTTGACATTTGCAGCACTTTATTGGACAGGCTGCCATAAAAAAAATTTAATCAAACACCACAGAATGCTCATTAAAATTGAGTGCTTAAAGCTATTGAAAATGAAAATGTTGTTGCTGATTTTTAAGCAAATTTGTAAAAACATTTAAATTATTTAAGTTGAGAATTGAAAACAAAAATACTTATGTCCTGCTTATCTTTATAAAACCACCTTTCAAATAATGTATATATCATCAATATTAATAGATGATTATATACTCAGAAGTGTACCACAAAATGTGTGCTTTTTACTAACTCACAAAATATAATCGTTTTACCGATTTATTTCCTTTTAAATTGTAATAAAAGGAAGCTCGTTGGCAGATGTTGATTTGAAGTCAACCTAACAACTTCATAAAGAGTTTTACGGCAGTTTTGAAAAATAATTTCAAATAATTTTTTTGAACACCGCCGTAACTCCTCACAAAAACATGATGTAAATATGAAAAAAATTTGATTTAAAAACTTTAAAAAGTTTTATTTATGTATTAATTTGTCTCTAACTGATCGATCAGCTTCGGAGTTCCTCTAAAATTGTGTAGATTTTCTAAGTCTGAAATTTGCTTTAATGAAATTTATGGGAAAATAAATAAGTTTCAAAATTTTTTTGAGTTTCATGCACAATTTATTCACCAAACAATTGAAAAGAAATGCACGCCTTTAAAAAAAGCTTAACATTTTTATGAAAAAAAAAAAAAATAAGAAAATGGACTAGAACACAGAGCAGAGAGTAGAAATTAAAAAAAAAAATTTTTCTTGGGTTTATGTAAATTTCACTAACGCAAAGTGATTTACAAAATTAGGGCGTTGGTATGAAAAATATATGGGAAATTAAAAAAATTATTATGAGAAGTCGTTTAAACTTTATTTGGCAAAAATTCGATTATTTATTTGTAAAAAATTATTTTTATGAGAATTTTTTTTCAAATTGTATTTAAAATAGTTTTACTAAAACTGTTTTCAAGCAAAGTTTTAATTGCTTTAATAACTCAAGAGTGTTGTGTTATTTTATTTGTCTAAAAAAAGTTTGTAAATAAAAATGGATTTTTAGTATTGGAATGAAGTAACTTGAGTTTTAATAAAAATATTTCGGGCTCAACGAAATTTATATATAAAAAAAAAATTTTAATATTTTGTTTTCGCATTAGCGAAATTGATGGATATAAAAAATTATAAATTTTACAGAATTCAGAACGACCTGCTAAATACATTAAGAAATAAGAGAAAATCATCTATCGATATAATCTTCATATTTAAAATAGTCTTACTTTGGCAAAATTTTGGTTATTTAGTTGTGAAAAATTACGTTTTTGAGATTCTTTCTTAATTGTATGGCGTTTGAAAGAAATACTTGTTAAATTTCACTAAAATTTCGGGTGTGTGGACTGGGCCGATCTTGTCAAAATCACGGGCCCATAATCGGTCTGAAAAACTATGTTGAATGTGAAACTAAAATTCATTTCTATAATTTATAAGTATTCGTGTTCATTGTGAAATTTTGAGGATGGCGTGGGATATAATTTTCGTAGAAATTTGGAAAGTTATCGTATGCGATGATATGCCTCAAAATCCATTTTTTATATTTAAAAAAAAATATAAGTTATTAGCGTTTCTCGTTTCGTATTTAACGACTTTTAATTTATCATTATGATTTTGACGATTTCTGCAGCCCAACATAGACTGGTGGCAACGCTACCACTGATGACCCTAAATATTGCAAAAAGAATTTCAATACAAAACGGTATAAGTTGAGGTGCAAATTAGAATTCGATTGCTCATAAAATCTTTTACTTACAATTCAAATCAGCTAAAGCGTACATCAATCAATCGATTGCTTAAGAATCGAACAAGTCCATTTAATATGAAAGTAATTTTACAACAAATTAAATAAAACTCTCAACGTCATCTAGATAATTTAAATAGACTGAAGGGCTGTTTGCATGTGTTTGTGCGTACCGGAGGTATGTGTGTATCTGCAGGTATTTCGTTGTAAATATATTTTGAATCTGAATTAATTATTCAATAATAATTGGAAATGCTTGAAAATGTATCAGGTCGTTGCATGACATGAGAAGTGATTGAAAATTTAAACTTAAATGACGGCCGATGTAAAGAAAAATTATATATATATATTGAAAAGATATATCAAAATAAATATCGTTATAATAAATATCAACGATCCCATTAACACCACATTAAGGGAGTATCAAAAATAGGACGCTTAATTATTATGTCCCTGCGGCTGCTGATTGTTGTTTTCTACGTCTTAGAGAATAGCCGCAAGGTGTTAGCAGCTATCGATTATTGTCGTGAAGTGACCCTGGCAAAAAGTTACAGAATAATTGAAAATTATTGATCGCGCAGTAAAATCAACTCTGTTATTTTAAGAATTTATCTTCCATTTAATTTTGTTATTAAGGATAGAATAATTGAGATATTTTTTTTTTATATTCAACACAGTCTGACTGGACTTGATCTTGAGCGTAAGAATTTTTAATGTCGTTATAATAAACACAAAGCAAATGGGGGAAAGAAACCCCGATCTTAGGACGGCTTAACTAAATTTGTGTTTGAGAAATCTGCTGTTTGTGAATAACATTTTATGTTACACTTGCAAAAGGATATAAAACAAAAACTTTTCAGATTTAGAGATATAACATTCGAAACTGATGTGCCTCAAGAGAGGCGGTCTTCGGGGGCAATAAAAACGATTAAAAAAAAGAAGCAGAAATTGGAAAAATTTTAATTTCGAACAGAACTGCAAACAGCACAGGATTTACTACACCCGTGGCTACTACAACTGCTACTCGTTGTAAAAAATTTTGTGTGTTTATTTGCTTTTCAAATGAATACATAAATTTTTTTTTTGGGCCGGGCAGAAAGCGGGGGCATCCGGTTTTCATATATTCAACTTATAAGTAACAAAATGTACCGAATCCAAGAAAAGTTACGCAACAAATTTAAATTTAATTTTTTATGCCTGAGCCGATTAGGCCGTGCCATATTTACATGTATATTTTGTAATCGGTTATCCTGAAGGCCAGCAGAGGATCAGTTCAATATCATCTACCCGAGCTTGTATTGTGCAGCCCAAATAATCCAAAAAAGTTTAAAATGAGGTTTTTTATACCCAAATTAAGAGCGACTATAGATAGCGATTTCTGGTTATGAAAATTTTTGGTTTAGCAGATATTCAACTGAAAAACGTAAAAATTATGAAATTAGCGTTGTTTACTGTAACTCAATTATGTCTATTATAAACACCCGCTGATCACAATTCGATCAATTGACATCTGCTAAGGATAATGCGATCCTTTCTTAGGGCTACTGAAATTGAATGCACCAGTTTATTCTTTACACTGAATCAATTCAGAGAACAAAAAATGAAATAAGCAGTTCTTGAATCGTGCAAGTGAACATGCAAATTTTGCAAAGACAAAACAATAACAAAATATAAGTATTTTGGTGTTGATTTCCCACCAAATATTATACACTTTCTTAACCTCTATATAACACGAATTCATAAGACATGTTGCTATTGTGCGCACCTAAATAAAAATGCCTTTCAATTCGTATACATTTCAATAACATTCCTAAACGATAAAGTATTTAAAAATGTACCACAAAAAAATTAGCGATTTATTTTATAGAAGAATGCCAGCATTTAATTGATTGTTACATCAAATCTTCAGAAGTTCCCAAAGTTTTTTAACTTTTGCAAAATACTTTACAGCGCATTGAGAAATACAACAGATAAAGCGTTTTAGTATTTAAAAATTTTTTAAATAATTAAAATAAAAAACAATTAAACGCATCGTACTGTTGACCGTAGAGCATTGGCTTCCTGGCAATCTCATGGCCAAACAGATCAACATGAATTTGACGCTCATAATTAATGCTCGAGAAGAAGCAGAGACAAGTAAATGGCATCCACGAAACACAATCTCCAAATAAAACTTCTCGAGCACAACCTCCTTCAACGTCTGACTATCATCATCAACGATATTGAGACTTGGATGCCTTCTGCACAAACCAACACATGAAGCATTGCGCAGGCTGATATATGGAGGATCCAAGGATCAATCAATTGTCGGAGGAACAGAGAAGTATGCGGGCTATTTGTGTGGATACCGGTTACAATGATGTGAAACGTTTTTCTTTGGCTGCTAAATGGACATCCCTACAAGAGGTGGGCGAAATACCTCGTCATTCAACGATTTAAAGAAAAAAATTTCTCTTGTTCTTGTCTTCAATCGAGATCTTGACCTTAAAAATATTTTTCAAATATCACTGAAGAAATTGTCTGTATAAAAAATTTTATATTCGATTAATGAACTTCATTTCATTCGATACTCAACCGATCTCAATCGTGATGAACTTCAATAAAATATTAAAATCGAAGTGGGAAATAAAACCTCAGGGCAAAGAAGATTACAAACATCTCAACTTCACTTCAAGACTGAGACTGAAGCGAAACTAAATGTGAGACAATAATAAAACTTCTCGATTGCGGCCACAAGAATTGTAGTTGATGAAAATATTTAGATTCTCTAAAGAATTTCTTTGACAAAAAGTGCCTTAAATAATTGATCTGAACCTTTTTTATGTTTCCAACCTCTTGAAATTACCGGAATAGTTTTGAAAACAAAATTTGCGGAAATTAAAATGGAAAATTATAATAAATAATATTTTTAGTATTTATTTGTTTAAGAATTTTAAACTGTTTATTGAATATAAATTTATGTAAAAATTAAATTTTTCTTCTACCGAAATTTCGGTTATTTGTTACGTGTATAGCCCTCAAAGCCTAGTGAATTATATAGTTTAGATATATATAATAGTTTAGACTTTCAAAATATATTAAAAGACATGAGAAAAAATAAGTTACGGATTGTTTCCGTGAATTTAACTGGGCATGCATAAGCATGCTCCTGTGACACTTTCATGTTAACAAATGCCACAACATTTTCAATAAAAAATAGTTTTTAACTTATTTAATGAAAAGTTTTTAAGAGCCCCAGTACGGAAACTCCGATCTCCAAAGTGGCTAAAATAGGTCTCCGCACCATCTTTTATAAGTCATTCAAGTCCCTGGCGTGTTGTTTATCATGTATTTACCTGTAACTCCAGTCCAAGATATAAGTTTTCCATTAATTTCGAAAAAATAATTCTATTAAAAAATTTGCTACACAAAATATTTTATAAATATAAAAATAAATAGATCAATAAAAAGTACAATAAACAACAAACAAACAAAAAATAGTTTTTAACAAAAATGTTTCTATACAACAGTGGCCCAGTCATGCCCAGTCATGGGCCAAGATTATGATGAAATGTGGTTCTCTTCCTCTCCCTCCTTCGTTAGAGTGTGCGTCTTAACGCTTTTTTCTAACCACATTTTCATCATAATCTTCTATCTCATCATCGCCTTCATCGATTTCGACATCTGTCGGCCGAATGGGATAACCGACTTCCGGTTTCACGATTTTCACACCCTTATCACCAAACAGAAGACAATCAAAGTTTCTGAAAGGATTTCTCAACAATTTCAGTTTACAAATTTCCAGTTTATAATTAACACGCAACCAACTCACCTTTCAAACAATTCGTAGCCCTGGAACGAGCCCGACATGTACATGCAGACATGCATGTTGCGTCCCACAAACCAAATATCATGAAATTGTATGCAGGCCTGAGCGAAACTAAAACGTGGTGGTCTGAAGCAGAAAGGCGGCGGATTTCTACCCGAAACTTTACGTTTAAACCACACGTTATTGTTCACTCTCATTCGCAATTCGAAGGAAAACTCTTCCGGCCGATATACGACTTCGGTGCAAGAGTTCATGCCAATAACTGTTAATAGACCTGAAATTTTATATATATATATATATATATATATATATATTATTGTGATATCAATTTACTCGGTCGCAACTGTTTTCTAATTAAAAACTTCAGGCCTTACTTATTCAAAAATATTCGGTGCTTATAAGCTGTTTATAAGGCAAATGTTTTTGTACGCAATTTGTTTTATAAACAGCTTATAAGCATGATATATATATTTTTTTTTTGTGAATAAGGCCTTTAATAACTCACCTGCACAACACTTGCACACGCCCTTGTCGCATGTGCAGGGTATACGATTTATTAAGGAGTTAATTGTTATATTGGGCAGCTGGATTTGTCGAGACTCTTCCTCCAGCCCCAGAAGATTCAACCGATGATTTAGTACACCCAATTGTTTTACGGCTTCGTAGGCAATATCCTCCCCGGGCGCCATGGGATCTTCATAAACTGAAAAGTAGCCAAGAATTGATTGGTATTGTTAAAGAGCTGTTAATTATTTGAAGGCGAAGAACTGAATGATTTTTTTTTTGCTACCGGAGAGAAAAATTAATAAATTCTGAATTATAATTCACTGGCTGGTATGCGAAAGACGCGATAAATAATATAAGAATTATTGCAGTATTCAAAGTCGATTTGGTTTTCAACTCGCACCGCAGAGCAGAATAGCGCTGACGTTTTCGAATGCCGCTACACTTTCTCAGTAGATAGTTATTTATATTTTCTTATTAGCACCGATTGTATGAAAATAGTTTCCAATAATAAAAATTTTTATAAGAATTTTATGTTTCTTCTTCTTGTTTTATTCAATTTTATATTTCACCGTAATTTTTGCTTTTTAAATTGGCTCAAGCCACAGTTTTAATTCTAGATATCTAATAACTTATATCGCACTTTTTTATCTAAAACTTATGTCGATTTCTTTTCTAGAAAATAATGCAACATTTTTCGCACTTTTTAACAGAAAATGGCAATATTTTGCCCTTTCAAAGTAAAGAATTTATTAGAAAGGAGTCCAACATCCCCCACGAAAAATAATTTCTGTTTTAAAGCTTTTCCAAACCGCCACTTTTTAAAAAATAAGTGAGAAAATGTTACATTTTTTTAGAAAAGAAAAGGCCATTAATTAAAATTAATATGCCAACCAATTCTACTTTTTTATTAAAAAAAAAAAAAAATTTTTGTTTACAGAATTTCGTCCATTTGCAAAACTATTTTCATTGCAAATTATTAATATTTTTTGCGGAAATATTTCTTATGTCATGCAACAACCAAAAATACTTATTGAGGAAATAATTGGAATTAATATTTTTAGGCCTTTTACCAGAAATTAATATCCCCAGCAGGGACATGAGAGCTACAAGCTCTTCATACAGGATGCATCTATTTGTCGTTGATTACGGAGAGAATTCATTCTCTAAGCAAATGTTACATTTGTAGAACGAACTTCCTACAGAGATTTTTGCAGCCACGTCTAACTTGGGAAAGTTCAGATCGAACGCCCATCGACACTACTCCCTCTATCCTGCTTCCCATAACCAATTTTTCTAAATCTGGCACAATGAATCGCATGTGTAAGAGTCAACCCCTGAGTGCTGCTCCAAAAAAACAAAACAAAAAAATTGAAGTTTCTGGTGTAAGTAAAAATTCAATATCAGCCAGACATGATAAATATTTCAAAGTCAGTCTCGCCGCAGCCCTGAGTAAGTGAAAATAAAGCCCTGCTGGCAGTATCTTTCAGCAGCAGCGAGACCACAGATCGCCCACTGTCTTTCGAGACCAGATAATTTCTACATCTCCCACTATATAAACTTGCGGTTCTTCTGCGCAATTTTCCGTGAATAATTTCAGCGGGTATTTTAATAAGTTTTTATTTGAAAAATTTCCCTCTTTTATTACCTGAACCATTTTCTGTTAAATTTCTGATACATTTTCAATAAAATCTTTCTTTAAAAAAAGATTTTTTGAATTTTTTTATATTCCAAACTAATAAAATAAACAAAATTAAAATTATTCGATTAACTGCATGGTTATAAGTTTCTCGTTTATTATTCGATTAATACGATTAACAAAGTTGTTCAACTTATCGGGTGGTTTTGTTTAATTAAGTGTTAATAAATGGTTCGAATGTGTCGGTTAAACGATTAATACAAAATAGCTCTTTAACATTTTCCTTATTTTCATCGAATGCTAAAAAAATTAAAAAAGATATTCAAAAAGATATCGGACAAAGCTCTGCTTTCAATCTCCCAGCGTCAACCATAATTTTTCCCGAATCTATTCTCATTGAAAAAAAGAAAGAAATCGTTTGACTCCTGGAAATTTTCTGCCGGACTCATAGAAAATAATGTGGATTTAAAAAGCGCATTAAATAAAATTTCTTATGAAAATCATGTTTTAAAGAACACTTCGACTTATTTTCCACGCATACGGCAGTTAAACTTAATCCACTTCTCGAAACATTTTTTGCAAGTCTGGCTTAAGCTTTGATTTTATTTTTTGCCAAAAGAGTTTTATGCATTTGTAACATGAAGTATTTCCTGTTCAACTGTTGTGTTAATTGTGTTTGGAAAGTCTTTATAAAAAAATTATAACTTTTGGTTTTGGCTTTAAACTACTGGACAGGACATGTTTAAAATTATTCGATTCACGGAATAATATTGAATCGTTCGATTAATATACGATTAAAAGCAAACATCGGTACGTTGCTACTTCTTAGCTGACGGCATAAGACGTCTACACTCACGTCACAGCAACATCTGAATATGTGTATTAATAACCTTGCCCACACGTCGTCCAAGTCACCTCATCCAAAGCTGTGAACCGGTATTTTATATACGAGTATATAGTTTAGAAAGCACCTTTGAAACAAATTGATAAATAAATATGCCAACTTACGAGTAAAAGTTAGTGGCGTTTTAATATCTCACGCGGATAGCAGAGCAGAATGCCTGTTTTCGACAGCCGCTACACGTTTACCATCAGAAAACGTGCAAGACTTTGCCTGTCAACACTTATTTTTCCTTTAAGTTAATTAATGTGACAACTGAAGACTTTTGGTTTCTATTTAGAAATTCTTAAAACTTTGTAAATAATATTTGATTTTTTTATTTAAATGAAAAATGATTGTTTCGCATGACTCCGTCCAGTGTTTTAGCTAATTTTAGAATTGAATAACAAATTAAACGCATCGTCCTGTTCACCGCAATGCATTGGCTTCCTGGTAACCTTATGGCCAAACAGGTGAACATGAACTTGGCGGTGATAATTAATATTCGAGAGGGAGCAGAAGCAAGTAAACGGCATCTCTCCAAATAAAACTTCTCGAGCACACCCTCCCTCAACGTCTGACTTTCATCATCAACGATATTGAGACTTGGATGCCTTCTGCACAAACCAACACGTGAAGCATTGCGCAGGCTGATATATGGAGGATCCAAGGATCAATCAATTGGCTGAGGAACAGAGAAGTATGCGGGCTATTTGTGTGGATACCGGTTATAATGATGTGAAACGTTTTTCTTTGGCTGCAAAAATGGACATCCCTACAAGAGGTAGGCGAGACACCTCGCCATTCAACGATTTAAAGAAAAAAGTTTCTATTGTTCTTGTCTTCAATCGAGATCTTGACTTTAAAAATATTTTTCAAATATCACTGAAGAAATTGTCTGTATCAAAAATTTAATTTTCGATTAATGAAGTATTTCATTCAACCGATCTCAATCGTGAAGAACTTCAATAAAATATTAAAATCGAAGTGGGAAATAAAACCTCAGGGCAAAGAAGATTACAAACATCTCAACTTCACTTCAAGACTGAGACTGAAGCGAAACTAAATGTGAGACAATAATAAAACTTCTCGATTGCGGCCACAAGAATTGTAGTTGATGAAAATATTTAGATTCTCTAAAGAATTTCTCTGGCAAAAATCGTTCACCTTCCAAAGTTTCCGTTGCCCACGGCAATTGGCATTTCAAGTGGAGCAGTGAACCAGTCGACATGAATTTGTTCGCTGTTACAGGAGAAATACGCATCTGCCAAGTGCCTTCCAGGTATTTTTGTTTGTCTTAAACGAGTACAAAATTTCAATCGTTTCAGCGTAAAAGAAACTTCAGTAATTTTGCGAAAGTGTGCTTCCGATTGATCAGCTCCACGTTTATATATTTCAGGAACAAGCGACTATCTATTCCTAAACTAATCCAGCCTCTTGCTGGATTTACTAGAAATCGTTGGCAACAGACTACGAGGACACTTGAAACTTTCCATTTTAAGGACTTGTAATCGGCGAGTCTAATCAGTGTTTCGCCAACATTCGAGATGGAAGTCACGATATTTGAAATTTGATTTATTTCAATATCAACAGCAAAAATAATTATTTTAGAAGATGAAACAGTCACCTTTGACAATTCACGCCTTCGATCTTGGTGAAGGCTTGAAAGTTGCCGGGGAGCTGCTGGAAAAGCTTATGGAAGAAAACGATAGTTTCGAGGAGCTTTTCAAAATGGGATGTGAAATTTATAGTGCAGGGAAATTATGTGTCCTGGCGAGCATCAGCAAAGTGTTTGCTGCCATATTTGACAGTGAAAGGGAGAAGTATACATCAATTATAATTTACATAGCAGATAATGCTGCCGAAGCCTGTAAAGAAATGCTGCAATTTATATACAACAGAAAAGTTTACGCTGGCCGGCGGTACGCGGCGGAAATTGTTTTCTCAAAATCAAATAATGAAATTGGCCCGTCTCTTATGGAAAAACTGTTGGAAGGAAATTATGGTTTTGAGGAGCTCTTCAGCAACTGTAGCATATCAAAATAATAGCGAATTTTTCGTCCATAAACACTACCGACGATCTCAATTAACTTTTGAACGGAATTCATGGACTGCCACTCGTGGATCAGAACACCAGCCCAATCATTTGCATCAAAATAATAATGAAGATGATTCCACATAAAATTTGAAAAAGGATGCCGAATGCAACCATGAATTTTGAACGTTCAGGGGGAAATAGATTTCTTGTCCATAATACGTACTGACGAGCCTCGGCAAGGTTATAAAGGACTTTCACGTGCAAAATAAATGGAGTATCTTGTTAGTATTCGCGGTTAAGGTCCTGATATATAAGAAGCGCTCTACTTCAATATTAAAATAATAATTAATATGAGTGCTTTTGAAAATGTTATATGTGAAACCCGAATGAATCAATAGCCTTTAGCTTCGGCAATGGCGGCCAGTGCATTTTTTCCCAATTCGAAATGTGAATGGAAAGAAACACTTCATTCTTGCCACTCTTCACAGGGAACCCGTTCCTTCGGAGAATGCGTCGAAAACAAATTTTCTAAAATCTCGATTATATCCTCTGGGGCCATGTAAAGTCAACGTTTTGGACCATCATTGTTGCTTAAGGTAAGAGGAACGCATTGGCGCTAAATGGTATAAATTCCCTTAGCAAGTAGGCAGCTGCTATTCTGAGAGTCGAAAAGCGGAAGTCCATTTACCTCGTCTATATTTTCATTTAAATAAAACGTGGTCTTCAGGTCTTCAGCCTCTCCCAGCCAGAAGTGGAGATTGAGGCTCCACTGCTTTGCAGCTCTACTTTTTATGCTGAAAGAGCAGCTTCTAGTCGAACGCTCAGCCCCATTCAGCCACAACTCCGTCACAAACTTCAATCCAAGCCATAGTTGAAATGCAAAAATTGTAGACGGCAACGACTTTTGATTTTTCGCGGTTTCACAATGGAAACATGGCACGATTCATTTGAAGGTGAAACCATTCTCCTTGTAAATGCTGTCTCCGTTTCAATGCTGATTTAATTCTTTCCTTATCTGCGAAATTTCATCTTCTCCCAGATAAAAACTCAACTCTACATTCCGTTCTTTGGCCGTCAAGCATTCTCGACCAAGAGAGCAGATTCTTGTTGAACAGTTGCCACCATTTATCAGTAACTCCCCGACAAATTTCACGTCTTCGTGAAGGTCGAAAGCGTAGACTGTCAAAGATAATGGTTCTTCAAGTCCAACATTTCACAATGAATTGTGTACATTCCCACAGTCAGCAAACACTCATTTTTATTTGGGTGCAGAAGCGGCAGCCCATGAATTTCCTTTAACTCTTTATTCAAAGTGATTGTAATCCTGGAAACCTCATCTTCCCCCAGATAAAACCTAAATTTTATATTCCATTTTTTGGCCGTTAAACTTTCTAGGGGCAAAGAGAACATATTATGTTGAAGCATTCACCACCATTTAAATGCACCTCCCTGACAAATTTCATCTTTTAAAATAATTCTTTCTATTGTTGAAAAATGGCAGCAAACACTTTGCTGATGCTCGCCAGGACACATAATTTCCCTGCACTATAAATTTCACATCCCATTTTGAAAAGCTCCTCGAAACTATCGTTTTCTTCCATAAGCTTTTCCAGCAGCTCCCCGGCAACTTTCAAGCCTTCACCAAGATCGAAAGCGTGAATTGTCAAAGGTGACTGTTTCATCTTCTAAAATAATTATTTTTGCTGTTGATATTGAAATAAATCAAATTTCAAATATCGTGACTTCCATCTCGAATGTTGGCGAAACACTGATTGGACTCGCCGATTACAAGTCCTTAAAATGGAAAGTTTCAAGTGTCCTCGTAGTCTGTTGCCAATGATTTCTAGTAAATCCAGCAAGAGGCTGGATCTGAATGTGTTTAGGAATAGATGGTCGCTTGTTCCTGAAATATATAAACGTGGAGCTGATCAATCGCAAGCACACTTTCGCAAAATTACTGAAGTTTCGTTTCACGCTGAAACGCTTGAAATTTTGTGCTCGTTTAAGACAAACAAAAATACCTGGAAGGCACTTGACAGATGCGTATTTCTCCTGTAACAGCGAACAAATTCATGTCGACTGGTTCACTGCTCCACTTGAAATGCCAATTGCCGTGGGCAACGGAAACTTTGGAAGGTGAACGATTTTTGCCAGAGAAATTCTTTAGAGAATCTAAATATTTTCATCAACTACAATTCTTGTGGCCGCAATCGAGAAGTTTTATTATTGTCTCACATTTAGTTTCGCTTCAGTCTCAGTCTTGAAGTGAAGTTGAGATGTTTGATATCTTCTTTACCTTGAGGCTTTATTTCTCGCTTCGATTTTAATATTTTATTGAAGTTCTTCACGATTGAGATCGGTTGAGTTTCTAATGAAATGAAGTTCATTAATCGAAAATTCAATTTTTGATACAGACAATTTCTTCAGTGATATTTGAAAAATATTTTTAAAGTCAAGATCTCGATTGAAGACAAGAACAAGAGAAATTTTTTTCTTTAAATCGTTGAATGGTGAGGTGTCTCGCCCACCTCATGTAGGGATGTCCATTTTTGCAGCCAAAGAAAAACGTTTCACATCATTATAACCGGTATCCACACAAATAGCCCGCATACTTCTCTGTTCCTCAGCCAATTGATTGATCCTTGGATCCTCCATATATCAGCCTGCGCAATGCTTCACGTGTTGGTTTGTACAGAAGGCATCCAAGTCTCAATATCGTTGATGATGATAGTCAGACGTTGAAGGAGGGTGTGCTCGAGAAGTTTTATTTGGAGAGATGCCGTTTACTTGCTTCTGCTCCCTCTCGAATATTACTTATCACCGCCAAGTTCATGTTCACCTGTTTGACCACGATATTACCAGGAACCCAATGCATTGCGGTGAACAGGACGATTCGCTTAATTTGTTATTCAATTCTAAAATTAGCTAACACACTGGACGGTGTCATGCAAAACAATAATTTTTCATTGAAATAAAAAAAATAATAAATATTATTTACAAAGTTTTCAGAATTTCTAAATAGAAACCAAAAGTCTTCAGTTGTCACATTAATTAACTTAAAAGAAAAATAATTGTTGACAGGCAAAGTTTTGCACGTTTTCTGATGGTAAACGTGTAGCGGCTGTCGAAAACAGGCATTCTGCTCTGCTATCCGCGAGAGATATTAAAATGCCATTAACTTTTACTCGCAAGTGGGCATATTTATTTATCAATTTGTTTCAAAGGTGCTTTCTAAACTATATACTCGTATATAAAATATCGGTTCACAGCTGTGGATGAGGTGACTTGGACGACGTGTCGGCAAGGTTATTAATACACATATTCAGATGTTGCTGTGACGTGAGTGTAGACGTCTTATGCCGTCAGCTAAGGAGTAGCAACGTACCGATGTTTGCTTTTCATCGTATATTAATCGAACGATTCAATATTATTCCGTGAATCGAATAATTTTAAACATGTCCTGTCCAGTAGTTTAAAGCCAAAACCAAAAGTTATAATTTTTTTGTAAAGACTTTCCAAACACAATTAACACAACAGTTGAACAGGAAATACTTCATGTTACAAATGCGTAAAACTCTTTTGGCAAAAAATAAAATCAAAGCTTAAGCCAGACTTGCAAAAAATGTTTCGAGAAGTGGATTAAGTTTAACTGCCGTATGCGTGGAAAATAAGTCGAAGTGTTCTTTAAAACATGATTTTCATAAGAAATTTTATTTAATGCGCTTTTTAAATCCACATTATTTTCTATGAGTCCGGCAGAAAATTTCCAGGAGTCAAACGATTTCTTTCTTTTTTTCAATGAGAATAGATTCGGGAAAAATTATGGTTGACGCAGGGAGATTGAAAGCAGAGCTTTGTCCGATATCTTTTTGAATATCTTTTTTAATTTTTTTAGCATTCGATGAAAATAAGGAAAATGTTAAAGAGCTATTTTGTATAAATCGTTTAACCGACACATTCGAACCATTTATTAACACTTAATTAAACAAAACCACCCGATAAGTGGAACAACTTTGTTAATCGTATTAATCGAATAATAAACGAGAAACTTATAACCATGCAGTTAATCGAATAAATTTAATTTTGTTTATTGTATTAGTTTGAAATATAAAAAAATTCGAAAAATCTTTTTTTCAAACAAAGATTTTATTGAAAATGTATCAGAAATTTAACAGAAAATGGTTCAGGTCATAAAAGAGGGAAATTTTTCAAATAAAAAGTTATTAAAATACCCGCTGAAATTATTCACGGAAAATTGCGCAGAAAAACCGCAAGTTTATATAGTGGGAGATGTAGAAATTATCTGGTCTCGAAAGACAGTGAGCGATCTGTGGTCTCGCTGCTGCTAAAAGATACTGCCAGCAGGGCTTTATATTCACTTACACAGGGCTGCGGCGAGACTGACTTTGGATTATTTATCATGTCTGGCTGATATTGAATTTTTACTTACACCAGAAACTTCCTTTTTTTTTTTGTTTTGTTTTTTTGGAGCAGCACTCAGGGGTTGACCCTTACACATGCGATTCATTGTGCCAGATTTAGAGAAATTGGTTATGGGAAGCAGGATAGAGGGAGTAGTGTCGATGGGGGTTCGATCTGAACTTTCCCAAGTTAGACGTGGCTGCAAAAATCTCTGTAGGAAGTTCGTTCTACAAATGAAACATTTGCTTAGAGAATGAATTCTCTCTGTAATGCGTGTTGCGTTTTACTGGCACCTCAACGACAAATTTATACATGGAAATACTCCGCATTAATTGATCTTTGGATACTCCATGTATCAGCCTGGGCAATGCTTCATATGCTGGGTTGTCCAAAATTTAATCTACTTTGGCTGCATTTCATAAACGAACTCAAGTTGCAAATCATGACACATCTCGAACTATAAAGAGTATCCATGAGAAAATTTATTTGAATCGTTTATTGGTTACGAGAACTTGCCATGACAAGAAATATATGCCATTTTTATTGCTGAGAAGCATTAATTCTCATCGCCAAATTCATGGTCATTATTCAAGTTCAAAATCATTGTTAATTTAAAAAGTGGACGTTAGCCGGCATGGTGGCAGGAGCAGCATTCATCGTCCTATTGAATATTCAAAGAATCCATTCAATAATTTTGATTTTTGAAAGTCCGTCAAACCACCGCTCCAGAAATTAGTAGCGTCTTTATCACCATTTTAAATCGCCAGAGAGCACCAGCAAACGAAGGGTCCTACTGTGCGCACTTTTTGATCATTTATGATCAGCATATTCTGGCAGACCATTATGAGCCTCCCCAACAAAATTTTTGAGACTTATTTATTGTAGAACACTCAATCGACCTTTGGCCTAAGCTCTCCACCCAACTGTGGACATAATTTTAATCAGATATTCTCTAAATGATGCTGGAGCATCAACGCGAGAGAGGAATGAACGCACTAAATTTATCTGTTCGTCTTGATCGGCATGTTGAAGGTTGTGAAGTCAAAACTCTTGGCTCACGCCCGCTTAAGCTCCAGCTGGATCAGAAGTTAAAGTCACGGTGCCATTATTACCAACGTTATTTTACCAACAAATCTCTAAAGCAGTTGGACAATAATTCGCTTTTTTATCTTACAATTGTTTTCAGCCGTGAAGTTTAATTTTACTTCACGGAGAGTGCCGACGGTGTTCATTTTAGAAAAATACACATTTTGGTGCGATTTATCGATTTGTAGTCGTTATCGGAATCTGGGATCTTCTGTTTCTTCTACCGTCCTACTGTTAATGGCTTCTTTCCGACTAAGCTTTTAGCGATTGCTATTTTCTTTTAGAGGACAAATAAGAGAGGATTTTTTAATATAGAAAATATCGAAGAGATTTCAATACAAAACAACAACGCAAAAAATGCCACGAAAGAAGAGAAAATTACCGCGGCACCCTTTTGCAGGCCGGCTTCATAATGTGATGGATATTGTGAAGTCTAAGGCGTTGTTAGAATCAGCTAGCTCTTCATATAGCGCTCTTTATTGATTATAATTGTAGAATATATCTTGGCACTGGTGATTTATTAAGAGCAGATCTGGAGCAGTACACTTGCCCAACCGCTTATGTTACCCTCGACTTTCCGTTTTGGTCCTCGAGTTTTTTTTTAATATAATTTTTATGTTCCATATAATCTCAATACGACCGCGCCTCCTTCAGGCTAGTCTGTTCGGACGTGACTCTAGAATGTAAACTGGTGACTAACCTTTAAACTTCGGCTGGAGATTTTAATAACCGCCCGTATTATGAATGACGACGTCGACGTTACATCAACACGACAGCAAAATATTGTCACTTGTCCTAGTCTTTGTCGACAGAAATTGACTTCTGGTAACATGTTCTATTAATATTACACGCCTCAGAGAATACCAAAAGGCTGTTAATAATAATTAATTATTGTAGAAAATTAAATGACTAGTGACAATTTTTCGCTGTCGTGTTGATGTGACGTCGACTTCGTCATTCATAATATGGGCGATTATAATGCGTTGATCCGGCCAGAAAGACAACGAAACATACGAGCATCACTTGTGGCGCTACGCTGCTTTTAATCGAATAACAAAAATAAAATATTTGGTTCTGAAAATATACCAGATATAGGATATGTCAAGGAATCGAATTGGAAAGGCTGAAAAATTTATGTTCACCAGCTCTCTAGACATGAAATCAATCTCAGCGAAAATTCTGATCTCTCTTCAACTGCTCTCTCAACACCATCCGTTGCTTTTGAATTACGATCACATGAATTGCATGTGCCCTGGTCCTGGTCCGTCATATTAAAATTTCCATGGAATCTATAAATAATTTTACTAACGATTTATGCTTTTAGCTAAAATATTGCGAACCGTTTTAAGATACGCGCCACTGTAACTTAATAAGACGATGTCATATGCAGCACCCTACGCCCCTACGCATGACTTTCGCGCAGTAGGTTAGTGCCTGATGATGCTATTGCTTGTCGCTTCGGATCGCTCGCAGTATTTAAATTAGCCAGCCATATTCCACAATCCATAGCCGAAAATCACTACCATCTGTTCCGGCTGGGCTGAAAGATTAAGGCGCCTCTAATCCTTGTATCTGGACATGGACGTTCGGCTTATGCGACAGGTCTTAAGGCTTCCATAAACTTGCACTGCTGATATAGTATTCACTTGCTTCTTTTTCTTCTTCTTTGCTTAGATTTCGGCACTACACCAGTTTAAGATGACCATGGAGCAGGAGCTAAACTCTCGGTGCAGTTCTTGCACCGATTGGATTGAAAACTGATCTCATTTATCGCAAAATTGTGTTCAGCGATCAGGGGTATTTTTGGCTTCACGGATTGAATGACAAACAAAATATGTGGCATATGAATTTAACCCTGGAATGCTGACGCTATTCAATACTACACTAATAGTAAAGTCACCTAAATTTTACGTACCGCAGAGTTCGGGCTAAAACGTTGAAAACAATTAAGTTATTTCTGTAATTTACTTTTCATTTTATTAGTTGCTATTTATGAAATAATTAAATTAAATTATCATATTGAAGCATTTGGTAGACATATAAGTCTTATTTTGCGTATTTTCCCCCCAATTGATATATCACAAATAGTTGACATAATCTTATTTGTAGAAGTGGAACCATCGGCTAGGGTGACTTCAGCATTCACATCCTGAAGAATGCATTTACTTGCACGCAGTATATTTTTTAGCTCTAGGCTGGCAACTCTGGTCTTAGCTCCGCTATCAAATATAACTTCACCTGTAAGGTCGAAGAATTCTACATGATCCGCTGGCAGTGAATGTCCGATAACAGTGTAGTTGGAATTCTGTTAAAGGATAAACACTGAGGGCTTTCTTAACCATTTGTGTTACAGGTAGGGCAGTTTGATCTGTATACTCCAGGTGATCCAGGTGTTTAAGAAATGATGGTCGCTTGTTCCTGAAATATATAAACGTGGAGCTGATCAATCGCAAGCACATTTTCGCAAAATTACTGAAGTTTCGTTTCACGCTGAAACGATTGAAATTTTGTGCTCGTTTAAGACAAACAAAAATACCTGGAAGGCACTTGACAGATGCGTATTTCTCCTGCAACAGCGAACAAATTCATGTCGACTGGTTCACTGCTCCACTTGAAATGCCAATTGCCGTGGGCAACAGAAACTTTGGAAGGTGAACGATTTTTGCCAGAGAAATTCTTTAGAGAATCTAAATATTTTCATCAACTACAATTCTTGTGGCCGCAATCGAGAAGTTTTATTATTGTCTCACATTTAGTTTCGCTTCAGTCTCAGTCTTGAAGTGAAGTTGAGATGTTTGATATCTTCTTTACCTTGAGGCTTTATTTCCCGCTTCGATTTTAATATTTTATTGAAGTTCTTCACGATTGAGATCGGTTGAGTTTCTAATGAAATGAAGTTCAGTAATCGAAAATTAAATTTTTTATACAGACAATTTCTTCAGTGATATTTGAAAAATATTTTTAAAGTCAAGATCTCTATTGAAGACAAGAACAATAGAAACTTTTTTCTTTAAATCTTAGAATGACGAGGTGTCTCGCCCACCTCTTGTAGGGATGTCCATTTAGCAGCCAAAGAAAAACGTTTCACATCATTGTAACCGGTATCCACACAAATAGCCCGCATACTTCTCTGTTCCTCAGCCAATTGATTGATCCTTGGATCCTCCATATATCAGCCTGCGCAATGCTTCATGTGTTGGTTTGTGCAGAAGGCATCCAAGTCTCAATATCATTGATGATGAAAGTCAGACGTTGAGGGAGGGTGTGGTCGAGAAGTTTTATTTGGAGATTGTGTTTCGTGGATGCCGTTTACTTGCTTCTGCTCCCTCTCGAATATTACTTATCACCGCCAAGTTCATGTTCACCTGTTTGGCCATAAGGTTACCAGGAAGCCAATGCATTGCGGTGAACAGGACGATTCGTTTAATTTGTTATTCAATTCTAAAATTAGCTAAGACACTGGACGGTGTCATGCAAAACAATCATTTTTCATTGAAATAAAAAAATCAAATATTATTTACAAAGTTTTCAGAATTTCTAAATAGAAACCAGACGTCTTCAGTTGTCACATTAATTAACTTCAAAGAAAAATAAGTGTTGACAGGCAAAGTTTTGCACGTTTTCTGATGGTAAACGTGTAGCGGCTGTCGAAAACAGGCATTCTGCTCTGCTATCCGCGTGAGATATTAAAATGCCATTAACTTTTACTCGCAAGTGGGCATATTTATTTATCAATTTGTTTCAAAGGTGCTTTCTAAACTATATACTCGTATATAAAATATCGGTTCACAGCTGTGGATGAGGTGACTTGGACGACGTGTGGGCAAAGTTATTAATACACATATTCAGATGTTGCTGTGACGTGAGTGTAGACGTCTTATGCCGTCAGCTAAGAAGTAGCAACGTACCGATGTTTGCTTTTCATCGTATATTAATCGAACGATTCAATATTATTCCGTGAATCGAATAATTTTAGATGTGTCCTGTCCAGTAGTTTAAAGCCAAAACCAAAAGTTATAATTTTTTTATAAAGACTTTCCTAACACAATTAACACAACAGTTAAACAGGAAATACTTCATGTTACAAATGCGTAAAACTCTTTTGGCAAAAAATAAAATCAAAGCTTAAGCCAGACTTGCAAAAAATGTTTCGAGAAGTTTAACTGCCGTATGCGTGGAAAATAAGTCGAAGTATTCTTTTTTTTAAAAGTTAGGGAACAAAAAAAATTTTTTTTCTGTTTTTCGATTATAACTTTTAGGAAATCGTGATTTTTCATAGTGGAAAAATTCATTTGGAAAAATTGTAGCCACGGTGATGCTGAACAACTTTTGTGAACATGCAAATATAATCTGAACGTGTCTAGATACCAAAAACAGGTCATAAAGACTCCCTTGTGCCTAAAAATTTAAATTTTTTAACTAAAATTTTATAATATTATAGTTCTTCTAGTTTTTTGACCTCTTTTTGATTAATAATATGGACCCATATTTTTAAGCTTACGGTCTCTTCATTTTTATCAAATTATAAATTGTTTTTCGAAACAAAAAAAAAAATAATTTTTTCGCATCAAACAAAAAAATAAATTTTCTGAAGAAGTCACACACATGAGTGACGACATATCGAAAAACGATTTATAATTTAATAAAAATAAAGAGACCTTAAGCTTGTTAGTCCATATTATAATTTTATATAAATTTTTTAGAGAATAATTTAATTTAGTATTTGTTTTGGTATTTATTTGTTATCTAGTAATTTTAAAAATTCTTTCGAACTGTCTATGAATAGCCACCAGCCGTTAAGATCGTACGCAATTTTCATCTGATCCATGAGCATCTTCGTGTCCTCGCAATAGGAAAACGTATTTGAGTCATCAACAGTAAAACATTTTTGAAGGGCAACTTTAGAGGCCGGTAAAATAGAAACGGTCACGAAATTGGCCAAACTGAGTGTATAGGGTTTTACTACATTTTGATAGTAGAATCGTACGCATATAGTCACGACCTTGTACTTTTCTCACTGTTGCATAGTGTTATTGAAAAAAAGACAACAACAGAAGAAATATTTTATTTAGAAAATAAATCACAAACATTGAAAAACTTAAAAATAAATATTTTTGTTATAATAAATAAAATACTTTTTAAACAGTATCACTTTCTTACTTTCACCAAAATTTATTTGAAATAAATTGGGGAAACCCCCCTGCTGCGATTGTGTTGTTTTTCGTAATCCTCTAAATCAAGTGCAAGCAACGTTTTTCTAGTCAAAATACAGACAATTTTAAATCGCGTTAAATCAAAACAAGTCGCGTGACAACAGAGTGAAATATATATTTGAAAACTCGGTAAATCATAATCCCGTATGAACCGGATTAGGTGTATTCTGAAAAAGGATAATTGCTTAGGATTTTCCCAAACAAATAATAAACTAATTACGCACACACTCAGGCAAGTTTTTACCTGCTCCCACAACTGCACTGTGGTCAATGTACACAAAATCCGCTAAATCTCTCCCCCTATAAAATTAAATTAACCTGAAATTCGTTTTTCTGACCTTTTAACTAGTTCACAGTGAAGTTGAGGTATCGGTTTAATAGAGTCTTTCAATAAATACTTTATTGATTTCAAGATTAAGTTATTTTGAAAATATTATGGAAATGTTTTACCAAATCGTCAGTAGACTTCAGCCACAGTTTTGGAAAGTTCCAAACCTCTCATCTTATCAAAAGACTTTTATAAATCATTTGATAAGGTTCGATAAGATGAGGGGTTTGAAATTTGTCAAAACTGTGGCTGAAGTCGACTCATGATTTAGTAAAAAGCGCCAATGAAATGACAGTGTGTCAAATAGTTAATTTGTTAAAAAAAGTTTTTTGGTTATTGAAAATACGCCTTTTTAAATTCCTGGGTTTTTTTTTTTTTTTTGTTGTTCAGATACTGAATTAAAAAAGGTAAAACTAATTTTAAATTCACTTGCATCTTAAAATATAATTTGTTACTAAGCAGAATCGATTAACGAACAGATGAATATATTTCTTTTAATTTATGTTTTCCAAACAGGGCAAAAAGCATGTTCTTTTCTACCAGAATAATCTTAATATGCGGCAGCCTGTTGCTTGCTTTGCTCGGTTTTAAATATTTTATTCTCACATTCTATTTAATCCGTTTCTGATAGATATTTATTTGACTGAAATTTTTCTTCCTTATTTTGGTTGCAAATTTCTTATATTTTTCTGCGTTCTCTAATATCGCATTTATTTCTAATTTTCTAAAATAAAAAAAAAATAGTTTATTTTCGATTTTCCAACATTTCCATAATATTTTCCAAAATAACTCAACCTTGAAATCAATAAAGTATTTATTTAAAGACTGTATTAAACCGATACTTTAACATCTTCACTGTGAAATAGTTAAAATGCCAGAAAAGCAAATTTCAGGTAATTCAATTTTATAGTGGGAGAGAAAAGAACATGTTGCTTGCACTCTTTCCACTCATGCATCTGTCTGAGCCGTTTCTCCCAAAACTCAATCATTTCAGCTAAAATATAAATTTTGCCTTTAGAAACGACTTAATTGATTTTGCGCACGTGTGCATGGGCCAAACATCCATCCTTTTTGCAATAATAAATGTAGTTGTGGGAGCGTCAGTGTGTGCGTAATAAGTATCATTGTTTAGGAAAATCCATCAAATACACCTTAACCTGTTTATACGGAATTTTGAGTTATTTGATATTTTCTGATGTTCTATTAAAGTGGCAGGAAGGGAGGAGCTTCTGGCCCACAAATGTGTTTTGACCAGACCAGCCTCAGCAAAGTACTTGAGGCCATGTTTGAGTACGACATGCAGGAGGCTCAATCCAATAAAGTTTTTATCGAAGATGTTGATGCAGAGACCTGCAACGAAATGTTGCGTTTCATGTACACGGGAAAGGTGTTGGATATTGGACGATTGGCTCCTAAGCTTTTGGCTGTCAGCGATAAATATGATTTGGAGCAACTGAAGGGAATTTGTGCAACTGAAATGGAGAAAAATATATCAGTTGATAATGCAGTGGAGACGTTG
Organism: Linnaemya vulpina; assembly: GCA_963675445.1. Classification (NCBI taxonomy): domain Eukaryota; kingdom Metazoa; phylum Arthropoda; class Insecta; order Diptera; family Tachinidae; genus Linnaemya; species Linnaemya vulpina. The sequence goes on along the minus strand of OY776279.1, from coordinate 69,756,677 downwards.
AGGTTGGCAGATTTACACCGCGAAGAAGAGCTAAGGGAGTGTGCAATTTATTTTATAAAAGACAACATGAGTGCCGTGAAACTTACCGAAAGCTGGAAATATCTTGTCGATCATATTGATTGGGATGAAATATATAAATCCTAGTTTGTTTCTATTTTTATTATTTATTTTTAGTTTTAATTTCATTCTAGTCTTTTTATAAAATGTAATTATTGTACCAGATCCAGAGGATTATTAATTGTATTGACTTGCTGTTAGACACTTAAATAACACAAATTTTATTTATAATAAATCTAATTTAAAAATTACACTGTACAACAAGAAGATTTTTTATTTTAATTAAGTATTTTCCCATAGAGAAGGATGCCTCCAAACATCTCACTAAAGTCCTGATTTTGTGCTCGATAAGTAGCGCGTCCTTTTAGTTTTCCTTTGTGAACCCCGATACGAATTTTTATTTTCAGACGATTAGGAATAACAACTTCTTTGTTACCAAATTAGAGAAATGATCGCAAGTGCTTTTATCCTTGTTTGCTGGCTTCAACAAGTCTAATGACTTAAACGGAATGAAAATAACTTTATGTTGTGCTCTGACATGTATTTTTAATTGGCTCAATTTAATTTTAATTGAGCATTTAAGTCTAGTGTTTACCCATACTCAATTTAGCTGACTCAATTATCATTTGACAGTTGATAAAAACATTGTTTTTATTTGTTTCGTAAACATTCGGGTTTTGTAAATTTAAAAAATTAACCAAAATTTTGGTTTAAAAGAAATTTTCTAGTCTTTTCATAAAATGTAATTTTTTTTTTGCCACATCGGAGTATCCTTAATTGTATTGTATTGAATTTTGATTCTAATAAATCTAATTTTTAAATTACACTGTGCAACAAGATCAATTGTTTCATTAAACATAACATGTGAGTTCTAAAAAAACTCCAAAAATTCTGTAATTTGTGGTCGGTAACTAGTATGCGCAGATATAGGGAGAGAGCATAAGGGATAGTTTCCCCCTTCCCAAAAGTAAATTAAACAATGGAATTTACTCCTTGTTTAATACAAAATCCCACAGAGGAAGGCTTTAGTCGTGATTCTTAGCAGGGTTGCACAAAATATATCCCCATGTCGATGTTTTAAGAAAATATATATCGCCGATATATTTAAATATTATTTAA